>BHDV01029487.1:4362-75772 GCA_005406045.1 Adoxophyes honmai
TGTACGGTGACCATACTTTGAGATTTTTATTATTTTTTTTGTTTGAAAATAAGCACAAATTAAACAAGGCTAACCTTAACCAATCAGTTAGTGTATTAAATTCTCTGTCATTAACTGAGCCCGAAACGCTAATTTTGTATTACGTCTTAGAGGTCACCCTGTACATATTATGTAATATTGAAAATTGTGTTGGAAAGAGTGTTAAAAGCTTCACTGCAGTTCTTAGCTAGATTTTAACAAAACCTGATCATAAGTTTTTAGATTTTGTAGTTTGAAACAGAAATGTCGAATTTTAACGACTAATTAAGTTGAATAGGTTACATTTCATACATACATAGCTCACACCTGTGTTCCTAATCAGGGTAGGCAGAACCTGTGTAACGATACACCGTAGACAAAGCCCGAATCTTTCACATTTCATAGCCACTTCAAGCACAATTTTAGGTTTTAGGATAAGATGCATCCTATGTGGTGCCGGGTTAGAATAGCACCTCCCCCTTTCTTCCCGTGGGTGTCGTAAGAGTCGACTCTGAGAAAGGGTTGGTGTATTGTGGGCGATGGGCTAGCAACCTGTCACTGCAATATCATATTTTAACCATCTGGTTACCCTGATATTGGTAAACGTGGTACTGGATTTTTTAATTCATGTGCTCTGCCTACCCCTGTTGGGAATACAGGCGTGAGACTATGTATGTGTGTATGTATGCATCCTATCGCCAAAAATATTTCTTTCCTTAGTCGCCTCTTACGAAAACCTCAGGAAAATTGGAGACGCGTACAAAAAAACAATCGTGCTAATTAAAATATTTATTAAGTACATCTTAAACTACAGAAATACAGAGTATGGCATCACAGAGAAATACTTTTCAGTACCTAAATTTTCTTACCCATAAATCTAGCATAGCACTTACAATTGATCTATATCTTGTACACCTCACTGCTGTTGATAATGTCCAAAGATGGACTGCGCAAATTTTCCGAAATACTGGACTGGAAGAAAGGATGGAGCTGGTTGGTACCCTGGAGTCTCTTGACCTTGACCTTGATATTGCTGGTACTGAGGTTGGATTTGTTGGACTGAAGGCCCTTGTCTGAAGTACAGTCGTTGTGGTCTCACTGGAACAGCTATGAGGTTGTCAGGTTTGGAAATGATTTGGCGTTGAGGCGCTGGTTGGTATTGAGGAGTCTGGTAAACTTGAGGTTGATATTGGATTTGCTGGTACTGCTGCTGAGGTTGATATTGCTGAGATTGAGGCTGATATTGCTGAGGTTGAGGCTGGTATTGCTGTGGTTGAGGTTGATATTGCTGTTGGGGCCGTGATTGAGGTGGCTGCGGTTGCTGTTGATATTGCTGAGGCTGAGTGTATGATGGTGCTGGAAGGCCTTGCGAGAAGCTCGCGTAACTCACTGCTCCTTGAGGTTGCGTGTTGTAGTTCTGAAAATAACATAAAATTGATGTCAATATTGGTACAACGCTTATTGAACCATGATATTGTGGCATGCAATCCGGATATCCGGATATCCGAATTATCCGGATATCCGCAAATTTTAATATTCGGATAGGAAGCTCTTCACTATCCGGATAATTCGAATAATTCGAATACCTATGTGTAGTTTGAATTAGTTTAGTAAATACTTTATTTTTAGCTTAGTAAATTTATGTAATCATTTGAGAACATCGATAAAATAATATTTCGCTAGACAGTTTGAGTTTCCTAAGATTGGATACTTAAGAGAAGTACCTATAATTAAAAAAAAAGTAAATTTAACTACCGTGGCTTCTATTGCTATTTCCATTATGCCAAGATTTTAATTGAAGGCATTTATATAATTTTGTTTTGATCTATTATTCCGATTATAGAACTTGCAGACTACAATAAAGTTATAATTTTATTGGTCGTTGATTTATAATTAAAAGTAACGTTTTTGGTTATACTAAATTTAAGTTAAACCAAATTATTATTGTATAATGTTTTAAACTGTCGCGATTCTCACTCATATTTATATTTACGCGGGACTTAATCTCGATTTAAATTATTTTTATTTACCGTCTCGACGTTTCGGGCGCGTTACAGCGACCGTGGTCACGAGTTGGATATTATTACTAATCAGAAATACAAGTTTCATTGTAGGAGATTATTCTGTAACTTTCCTTGGTGTTCCCTTGTAATCCATATCATACGTTTCTTGTTGTTAATTATTTGTTTCATTTTGTGTAAATAAGTAAAGATCTCGTTTCGTTTAACATCGTAAACAGACTGTAGTTAGTATGGAATAAAAAGTAGTGCCGTTAACTTCAAATGGAAATTAATATATCAAAACGTTACTTGTTAAAAAAATATGTAGATCGATTTTAAATATACCTAATTTAAGTACCTAAACCTTGTTAACTTTGAAAAAAAATCTTGCAATAGTTATTGTTATTATAGATATAGTAGGTACAGTCATTATATGTATACTTTTGGAATTGCAAATGAACTGAGAAAGCTGAATTTTCGATATGACGTAGGGAATGCCTAAAAAAGACTTAACTTGAAATTGTCGATCAAGAATTCCTATGCGGGTTTTCCGCCATTTTGAAAAAATGTTAAGATTCGTTTTTTGACAATAACTCGACTATACGACGAGATGCGATAATTTTGGTATAAAGTTTTTTTTGTAGCTCTTAATAAACTCTATAATTGATGAGTAAATACATTTTTGCGTAACATGCATCGTTATCGAGATATCGATCGAAAACCATATTAGAATAGAATATGAAATTTGTTTTCGTGATATTATCTATTTTTTGGTGATAAATTTAACTAAAATTGCTAAGATAAAACTTTTAGATCGTATTCAAACTTGTAATTTGGTTCTATATTTATTTTTTTGTCAAAAATTACAATCTCCCGCGGACCACAAAATGGCCAGCCAAGGAATTTGAATTTTCTTGTCCAGCGCGTCCAGTCGGCAAGCTGACGGCGCGCAGTGGCAGTGCTTTGACCTGATTGGTCGTCATGTATCTATGCATATTATGATAAATAACATCAATTCCTTAGACATTCTTCCAATTTTTTTAGACGTGTAGTGTAGATACAACCGAACGAGCGACTCGCTTGACGCTAGACGCGGACTCGCAGACTTTTGCGGCCCTCTGGAGATCGTAACTTTTGTCAAAAAATGAAATAAAAAAATTGTAAGTCTAAATACGATCTATAAGTTTTATCTTAGCAATTTTAATGATATTTATCACCAAAAAATAGTAGATAGCAAAAAACAAACTTTATATCCTAATATGGTTTTCGATCGAAATCTCGATAATTATGCATGTTACGCAAAAATGTATTAAAACATTAATTATAGACCATAAAAGGAGCTACAAAAAACTTCGTAACAAAATTATCGTATCTCGTCGGATAGTCGAGTTATTGTCAAAAAACCAAACTTAACGTTTTTAGTTTTTTTCTAAATGGCGGAAAACCCACATAGGAAATCTTGGTCGACAATTTCAAGTTAAGCTTTTTTTAGACATTCCCTACGTCATATCAAAAATTCAGCTGTCTTGGTTCATTTGGATTTCTAAGCCATTTTTTTGACGAAATGACTGGACTATTAAGTTGCATGCTTTATCTGACTGCAGATATGAAATACTGCAGATGTGTATGTAAATTAATAAGATCTTGTTACGGTATTTCAACGTGACAATTTTAAGTTGTAATGTACCTATCGTGTAGCTGTGAAACTTCATTTATTTGTTTACCTTCACTGGTGACAATAATTCTAATTTTACGTTTACTTACGAATTATTTGGGCTAAATACTATGTTGATTATTTTTTATTACAACACGTGTTTTCGTTGAGCTTATGAATGATTTAAGTATTAACGATTTGAAAGTATTTTTTTTTACGTTTTTTTATACATTTGAAAAACTATTCGAAATATCCGAATTATCCGGATATCCGGATAGTGAGATTTGAAATATTCGAATTATCCGGATAGTAAAAGTTGACGGATAATGCAAGCCCTAATTGTAAGGTACCTGGGTCGAATATGGCCAGCCGAAAAATATGGCCATACCCCTATACAGCCATAACTATAGCGAGATCTACAACTTTGTTTATATGCACTGTTACGTCTAAGTGTAAGTAATGCTCAGGTGTCGCCACCATCTTCCCTGCGGCAACGATGGTTCTGCAATGACAGTTGATAGAAACCACGTGTCACGGATGCAAATATTCACTCATAAGTTTTAATGTTTTTTTTGGTTTCTGTTGACTTTTAGCTAAAACTATGTAGTCTATTTTTGTCATTACTAATTGCAAATTATATGGGTATATTTTTTTTCAAGCTTACTTTTGTATACTTTTGTTTTTTAACTTTTAAGTGAAATGTGAGTACAACTGCAAATATGGCCACTATGTGGCCATATTAATCTTATTGGTTTTTGAGTTTCGGCTGCAGCTGGCCATATTAATCATATAGATATTTGTTTTCAGTCTTTCTCAATTTTATTTATTTCTTTCTCCTTACAGAATAAAATATAACTCCACAATACCCTCCTGGATCCTGGAGATACTTATTTTGCCAAAACTATCATTTTTTCCATAAACTGTATTAAGTACATACCCCTTACTATTGGAAAATTAATAAAAAAAATCCTGGAGTTTTCCCCTCGATTTTTCACTATGTCCTCAGACGAGTACACAAGGACTTTGACCTCACTCGAGAACAGTAATAACTAAATCAAAATACTAGAAAAATCAACTTTATTTGCGTATAAACTCATAAAAACTCCTGATTTGAACTTCCTCCGATTAATTAAGTAACACATAAATCGCAATATCACAAAGAATTAACATTACTTATGTACAAAATACATTTTTATACTGATTATACACTGGTTTACAAAGGTAACAGAATATTTTGTTAAAAATAGTAACAAAAATGAACTTTAATATATAATTTGCACTAGACGCACTAGTACAAACATAAAAACTTGTATATAAAAATAAATCACTTCACTGGATGAAATCTGGGTACACTGAAATCTGAGTAATGTTCATGACCCAGATTTGATCCTATATTCTAAAAATTACAATTGTTACAGTTTCACTAAGTACCTAACATTTTTTTCGGACTTAATCTAAAGTAAACGTTTTGTTTTAGGTAATTCAGTTTTTAACTTGTAGAACAAGTGGTGAAAAAAATGGACTGGGAATGTCTTCATTTTCTAAATCGTGTGCGAAACTTGAACAAGTAGCTGCTGATGCATCGCTTATTTCGCTTCTTTTGCTTGGACTAGAAAAACGTGATCCCCCTCTATTTCTATTTCTAATGCAGGACTAGGAACCGCTGAAGTTATTTCTTTCGATATATTTGTAGATTTCAAAGATGTCATCATCGTCGTTTTCTGATTCAAATGAAGTAGAATCATGGCGTTCTAACTTTAGAATGATGAATGATACTTAGTTGTCACATAAACATTTTCGCCTTCGGAAAGGCCGTCGGATTCATCGAAATTAAGCAACTCCTCTATTTCAGTCCTTCAAGCCTGAAAATTGAAATTAAAACATAATTAATTTTTACGAAAGATAAAATAACTGACAGCGTTAAGACCCTTTGTACTCGTACGAGAACATAAAAAAAACTAATCCGTCCTCTTGTACTCGCATGAGTACATTAACTTCAGAGATACATAAAACTATTTTTTTCCAATTACATGCAAGAAATGCACTTACTAACATATGAAATATACCAAAAGTGTACTAATAAAAACAAAACAAAAATATATAATTAACAATCCATTGAGATAACTTTAGATTTACTTACCGCGAGGCATGGTGTGGCTGGCAGTGTCCGATGTCAAAGCCGCACTGATCGCTGATTGGGCGTTTGGGACTCGGTGTTTATTTTTTTATGTTGACAAGTGCGTTCGGAAACGTACTATGCGTGTAAACTTGTTAAGACGGTTTGACATTAGACTTCAGAATTTTTTTAATGTTATGTCCTCATGTGAGGACCGGGGGATCCAGGAGGATACATATCAAAATAAACCTGAGGAACTAGTTTACTAATTACTAGTTAAAACAATTTTTTTTGTTCTTTTTGTCCATTTTATGTAATTAATTAATTTAATGTATCGCACTAAGTCACGTGTGGTCTGAGGTTTAGAATTACATCTCCCCATTTCGTCTGTGAATGTCACAAGAGAATACTGAGGAAATGGGTTAAGCTATATTGTAGTCGATGGGCTAGCAATCTGTTAGTATTGTACCATTTATATCCAGCCTTACGCCCAAACTTGAAAGTGGCCCCAAAAGGTCTTCATAGTCATAGATTAGTCTATGTAAAGTTTTCTGTGATCTGTCTAACCCGTTTAGGAATACAAGCGTGGAAATATGTATGTGTATAAAGGACTTACCCCTTACGTATAGAAATTACTTCTATGATCAATTCATACGGTTAATATGGCCCATCACCTGGCCATATTCACATACACTGTCGGAAATATGGCCATTTTCCCAACTTTCAAAAAATGAATTCCCAACCCTGACCTATTATATTCTAGATATATTTGTGCCTGCCATATATTACCTAAATAAACACATTATCGAATAAATAGGGATTCGTCACTTCCAGTATTATACAAGTGCTTTATATTTAGTGTCAAACCTTAACGTGGCCATATTCGACCCAGGTACCTTATGTAATATATGTGCTGAATTAAGTGTGTGGGAAACCTCCAACAAAGAGATCTAGATCTTTCTAGGCACATGTTATACCTGGGGATGAAAGTCTCAAAAAGTTTGAATTTGTATTCATGCTTCTGTACTTAGAAACACTTCGAAAATTGATGTCGTAGCTGATTTTTGTGGCACTTTTAAACTATAGAAGGCGCTACATGTCAGTAGCTATAAGTGTTTGACTGTGAGAAGAACAATAATGATACAGTTCATTTGCAACATTACTAAAATTAAATATGTGAAAGTGCAGAAAGACAATGATTGATAAGAGTTTGGTTGGCATTGGATTAAAAATAAAATCTTTTAGAATAGAACCAACGGATAAAAAACGAGTAAATAACATTTGGGGAGGATTCGAGTGATGTTTCTTTACCTGTTGAGGTTGGGCATTTTTCTCCAGCTCCTTAACGGCTGGCTGTCCAGTCTTCAGTTCCCGTTGCGCTGGTTTCTGATGAACCTGTTCCTCGGTGCTCTCCTCTTGATCAGCGTAGGTGATTCCAGGCTGTACCCTCACTAGTTGAAGCACAGGCTGCTGCTGATTAGGCTGATATATCTGAGGGGCCTGGTTGTACTGTACTGGTTGGTAACCTTGCTGGTAAACAGGCACTTGCTGAATGATTTGCTGAGGCTGCTGGTACACTAGAGGCTGAGGTTGGACCAGTTGTGGGTAGGGCTGGTAATTGACAGTCAATCGAGCGATTGCTTGCTTTGGGTTGGACAATTTCTGGTTGTATTCTTGAGGAGTGTACTGAATCGCGTTTTGTGGCGGCTGATACGAGATCTTGTGTTCCGAGTAGGCTAGCTGCGAAGGTATTGGCGCTGATACTTCGTATGTAGTTGGCGATGACAACTGTAAAAAGAAGAGGCTTGTTTAAGACATTTCATTTTTCCAAGTTTTTTCCAAGTATTTAGTATGAATTATTTTGGTAATAAACAAGTCGTAAAACTCAGACGAAAACCAGTTACAACTAGTATTTTTTGTACTACGGAAGTAGTGACAAGTATGTGTAAACTTCCCAGGTCTTACGACACTTAGCCTTAGTATTGTGGCTAAAAGCACATTGTATCCCCTACCGCGGAATCGTGGTACCCAAAGCCCGTACACGGGCCAATCCACGCGAGAATCGCTCGGCGAGCGACGCGCGTTATTTACAATTCATGGCGGAATTTATCACTCCAAGGGGATCTATTAATGTAAATAAAGCAGCCACTAATCCCTAGATCTCCATCTTTAACGTGCTGAATAGGGTTCGCACTGAAATATAGCAATATGTCTAAATTATGACTTTGGGCGAGACAATGCTAAGTGTGAATGATGGGCTTAAATGCAGTCTTTGTCTCGGAAGTGAGTTAACGAGAAATTAATGTAACTTCTTTGACAAACGATTTCGTAAAGCCCTTGACAGTTTTTGAAAGTTTTAAAATAAAGAAACACTAACACAAAATAATTAACAGAAAATCACGCACGAAGGGTTTCGTACCTACTCAGAAAATGTAATTGGTGTAGGCAGAGTACATCAAACGCCACATGGACACAATCATGACCATTTCACGTTCCGCAGCCGCTTAAAGTATAATTTTAGGTTTTAAGTTAAGAGATGGAGAAGCGAATGGCGCTCTGTTGTCTTTGCCTACCCCGCAGTATGTAAAATAAGTGGAAAAATTAGAGATATTATTCTAAAGTCGACCTGTGGAAAAAATATCTCAAATAAACATCCCCTTCATAAAAGTCCATTTGAACTCGTTGAAAAATGCGTTTCTTGTAATGACGATCATGTTTAAACTTTGTTTAAGTTTTAGTCATTGTTGTAGTAGTGTCAATAAAATAAATCAGTGAAAATTTGTATTGGCTAGTTATCGTTAGTAAGATACAGATAGACAGATGTACAGAAAGACAAATGGATACAGGAGTCTCAGTAACAGGGTCCCATTCCCTTGGGAAATAAAGAAAAGAGTTCCTTAAAAAAATATTGAAAATTATTTTGGACTCTACAGAGCATAACAACAAGGAGTTGATATTATTAAGTATATCAAAATTAGCGTACAATAATTCATAAATATTAATTTATGTTTCAATAGTAATAAGAGTCACAGACGATTTAAAAATGAAAAGAGAATTTCAGGATGACTAAATGTGTTGGTTTGTTTCAGACTTAGAATAACACTTTTCATTTCTTTCGTGGATTTAGTAAGAGAGTCGCCTGATACTAATTTAAGCGTGTTTAAAGCCTCAATGAGATTCATTGTTCTGATACTTAGTCAAACTCTAGTATCAGTCATGAAGCGTTTATCATAGATTCCTAGAAACCTCTTGAGGTGTTTTTTTGTAATTTAACTTAATTGGTACTGATTTAATGTTGATCTATCACTGTCTCCAAAATTACTTACTCTTGGCTGGTAGACAGGGACTGGCGAGAAGAGATGGCTGGCTATCGCAGCCGGGAACGGGGGCCCGTGACCAGTGAGGACATCAGATATCTTGGCTACTTGAGGTTCAGCGCGGGAGTACACTTCCTGCAGACAAAAATAAGTAATGTATTAAACTCATGAAGATTTTACTATAACGAGAGGTTTGAATTGTACTTTTTATGTACCGTATTATACGTAATGTTGCCGTGTGGTGTCGGGATAGAATAACACCTCTCCATTTCTTCCGTGGATGTCGTAAGAGGCGACTAAGGAAATAGGTTTAGGTATGATTTAGGCGACAGGCTAACAACCTGTCACTATAATACCTCTTCCATCTTTACAAACCTAAAACCATGCTAGAAGTGGCTGCGAAGCGTGATACAGTCATAGTCATGGTTCTGTCTATGTCACGTTTCGTGTGCTCTGCCAACCCCATTTGGGAACACAGGCGTGATTTTATGTATGAATGTCTTCATTTTAAAACCCTTATTAGTTTCAAGTTTCGAACCTCTTAAAACAGATGATGATTGATAGAATAAAACAAAAAAAAAAAAAAAAAATAATAATTTGAAACGTCCGGTCAGCACCGGGACGCCTAAGAGCGATAGTTTGTATGATATTTTATTAGTTTTTTTTTAAAGAAATTCACCTTTCATGCTAATTTCATAGACTATACTATACGTTGTCGGTTTTGGTAGTTAAAACAATATAAACAATCTTGACATGTCTTTTTATTGAAATACACAGTCTAAAAATGAAAATCGTTACACTATACAATTCAATCATGAAAGTAAATGATTTTTTCATACCAAAATTGTAAAATGTAAAGATTTCGATTTATAAAGTGTACGTTTAAATAAAAAGACACGTCAAGATTGTTTACATTGATTTAACTACCTAAACCGACAACGTATAGCACGGTTGTGTCTTTGTCATGTAGCAGTCACATAAACAACTATTAACTATGTCTCAAAAAGGCAAAGTGTGTCAATATACTGTCTTCCTTTAGCGCCTAAAATCTTAATGTAGATGTTGCCAATCAAGAAGCCTTGCCTTTCTTAAGCACTGTGTGGTTGCGGGGTGTCATTATTGACTAATTGATTAATGACTCATTATTTATATTGTTGTCCAACCCTCTCATGTAAGAATTAATAGATTATTCTTAATCTTGCAGAGATTTAAAAGCGTCCAACACGTCGTTACCAAAATTGTTTCCGCCACTTAAAATATTTCTGCTTCGACGACCGCAACAAAAATCGGTAGTCAACTTCTCGTTTGTTGCCAAAATTGCCAAGTGAAATAAAATGGAATAAAAAGTCAATTAAAGTGAGTAATGGATGAACTTTGAAGAAAGTAGAATTGATGGGAATCAAACTGGTTGCCATGGATACGATAGGAAAAACTTCGGAAGTATTTACAATCGGATAAATTGATTTATGTAGCCTTAGCACGGCAACATGATACGTCAATAAAATCTAACTCTTGCGCGACTCAACCCGCATCCTGTCACGCTAAGGCCTTATTTAAGGAGGCGCATGCAGCATAGCATCTGGTGGTGCGTAACGCTTAGAACTTGTCAAAAAGGAGCGAATTCGTGGCGAAATACGCGCGAAAATCGCGTACATTGCGCCAGGTTCTCTACACGAGCGTTTTGCGCGCTGTCTATCTAACCTAACGCTGCTTAAATATCTGACACGACTTACTTAGGTGCCCGTGTGGTAACGGGTTTAGAATAACACCTCTCCATTTCTGACATGGACTCATGGATGTCGTAAAAAGCGACTAAGTAAGGTTAAGGTATATTTTAGGCGACAAGCTAGCAACTTGTCACTAATCTGCCAACACAAAATCTAAAAACAGATGTGGACACTAAACGTATAATAGTCATGGTCTTGTCTATGTAGAGCTTCGCGTGCTCTGCCTACTCTATTTGGAAATACAGGTGTGATGTATGTTTGTCTGTGTCAGAATTTTTAACACGCTTCGCTGTGACAGATTATCTCGCGAAGCAAAAACGTAGCAATATCATCATCATCATCATCATCAGCCTATACTATACGTCCCACTGCAGGGCCAGACCTCGTCTTAGTATGAGATGGCCTGGGCTATAGTTCCCACGCAAGCCCAATGCGGATTGGGAACTTCACACACAACGTTGAATTACTTCGTCGCTCTGTGTAGGTTTCCTCACGTTGTTTTCCTTCACCGAATAGCTCGTGATAAATATCAAATCGATATCGCACATAAATTCCGAAAAATTCAGAGGTGCGAGCCCGGGCTTTGAACCCACGACCCTCTGCATGGGAGGCCACAGGTCGAACCACTGAGCTACCACGGCTTTTTAGGAATATAATATGTATAAAATATTTAGGCAGTTCTTAGAATAACGTGTTAGCTCTATTCCCGCAACTCAATAGGTAAGTTTGGACAGGAGTGACGCGGGTAGCCGGACCGTTTATTAAACTCGACTGTGACTCGAGTTGTTTTAATAAATAATAGACTTGGGTACACAATGATGTATCAATATTTCTGTTCCTATTCACCGGTATTTATTATGTGTGTCAGTTCAATTTCGTTGTCATTGTTTGTACTCTTTTAACATGGTAAAATTGTTTATCTAAATCTAAATAACATTGTCTTTTACGGCTTCAGGCATTATAGCAAAATGGCCTACATTATGAAACCTATATTTTGTGGCAGTCTTGTAAGATTTGGATTGTAAAATACGAATTTTGAATACCTTAAAAACAGATAATGATCGAAAGAACAAAATTATTCAAAAATTGGAATACGCGGCCGATGCGGCTGGCGGTGCATTTGTTTGTAGCAATATTATAATGAATGTGAATAAAGTTATGTTTCAAAATATGACGCATGAGTTTTTTTATGAAATTTGATAAAAGTACGGCTCATTTTATAAACCAAACTCAAGTGCGTCTTTTATGAAGCAGTCGCATAGATAATAATTTCAATTTGATTCGTAGACTGGGAAATTCAGAGACTCCAATCTAAAAATAAACTATGAGTGATGCTCACGTCAGTATCAAATTAAGCAAACCTTATTACAAAACTGCACGCCCAAATTTTCAATACCGCAAATTCCGCCTTCAAGCGATTTATCTTATATTCATAAACCCCATAAGCCACGAGCCCCATGAACGGATAACGCAAACATCTTTATTCCCCCAAATCCGAGATTTGTTGGTTGCTGAAGAATTTAGAAGATTACAGCATCTTAGTGCTGTGCCTAGTCATCGTCAGTATGTGTTAATTAACTAAAGCCTGTCACAGACTACGCATTTACAATAATATTTTTTCTGCGTATAAATGCCATTTTCCATTATGTCGGTATCAACAGATGCTTGACGGTAAATCTGCGCTGTGTGTGTTAGCTCAATGAATTGTACAGGAAGCGATATTGACGCATATCTGTTCATTAACAGATATCTTACCGTATCTGCTTAGTGTGTGACGGGCTTAACTGCCGCGAACGCATATTATCAAACCGCGTTTAGAAAAGAGATTGAGCTCATATGTCATTTTTGAGCTAAATGCATGGTATGACATTGTCAGTGGTAGAGTATGCAGATAAAGTAAATTGTTATTTTGGTACAATGAATTTGTAAAGCATGGAAAAAATATCAAATTATGTAGCGTTTTTCTATTGATTTCCGTTAGCATTAAGAGATAATACTTCAGATCAAATAGAGTTACTTTCTTAAACCTGTGGCGTTTTTAAAATATTTTTTATCGTTTTTATTTATGTCTTTTTGAACAGCTACGGCAATTTGATAAAGCGAAATAAAGTGGTTAGTGACAGATTTGTCAGAAATGATATTACATTTTTTTTATTAAAAAATTACAGTATTTACCGAGAATAGAGTTTAAACATGCACATCATATTCAGCTATTAATTCTATTATTTATAATGGTCTGCACTTAAGAAGATATCAAATATTGGTTTATAATTATATTTAATCATTTATTAAGTACAATTGTGCTAACGGTACTCTCGAATCCGTTTCTAATCGCGGTTCGATAATACGTGTGCGTTCAAATGACTGCGGATCTTTGACGGCGACGAGCTGTTATATTGTAACGGCTGGTTCACACATATGTCTCCTTTTTACAGTTCCACTTTATCGTGTACGTTTTTTTCGTCGATGGCGTATGTAGTTGTATGAGCGACTTCACACATGACACAGTATTCTTTATACATACATGCATACATATTCTCACGCCTATATTCTCAAGAGGGGTAGGCAGAGCACATTAATTCAAAAATCCAGTGCCACGTTTAGCAATTTCAGGGTAACTAGATGGTTAAACGTGATATTGCAGTGACAGGTTGCTAGCCCATCGCCCACAATACACTAACCCTTTCCCAGAGTCGACTCTTACGACACCCACGGGAAGAAAGGGGGAGGTGCTATTCTAACCCGGCACCACACGGGGAATTTATACCTACAGTAAACAAATAATGTATGACGTATCCGTTAATAACGTTCCAGTAAGACGGATTTCCATGTGTGAACGGGCCGTAAATATGGAAAAATTTACAGCTTGACGTCAAGCTAGTTGACGAGTGTGGTTAGTTATACATAGTTACATTTAAAAATTATACAACTGTATGAGATGAGAGGCCAGATGGCTATAGTAAAAATTTTCAAGTACTTTCCAATTGTAATAAAGTGTGTGCATCACATTTCAATCATTTCAACTGGAATTCCCGACCCCTATTACGCTGTCTCATTTGACAACGCCTCAGCAAAAACGCTTCCGCGTCGCAAAAATAGCCATGAATCATAAATTAAGGGCCCAATTCGGGTCAACACTGAGGCGAAATTTTCAGCAAAATTTAGGGGCGGGCTGGTGTTAGGGCGCGCTTCCGAAGCGAGCAGATTTTATTAAAAAAAAAACTCAGATAGGCTTGTTTTCTTATTTCACGGACACCATGACCACTGTCTATGGGCTTGTGTTAGTATTGCAATATGCTTAAGTATGTATTTTATATTGTGTTTTTTTTTCAAATTTCTTTGTGTGTCTACTGTTGCTTTGTAGGTCAGCATAGGATGATATCCCTTAAGGATATTGTCAAATTTATACTGTATTGCTATTTATATTACACTAGCTTTCCGCCCGCGACTTAGTTCGCGTAAATTTCGGATTTTGGGGTCGTAGGTTTTTGAGTCTATTCATTACAAACAAACAAAGATTTCCTCTTCATAATATTAGTGTAGATGTAGATATCTAAACCCAAATATTTTACGGAATCCTCTTTTTTTTCAAAATCAAATTTAGCCTATGTTACTCGTGGATAATGTGGCTTTCGAATGGTGCAAGAATTTTTAAAAACGGTCCAGTAAGTAGTTACTGAGCCTAAACAAACAAACAAACAAACAAACAAACAAAGTTTTCCTCTTTATAATATTAGTGTAGAAGTGTAGATTAATTACTTTGACATTGACACAATTGAGATATTTTAATGTTTACTTTTTTCGTTACTTTTATTGTTCACTACCATCATTTTGAAAATTTATTATGAAAGTAATATAAATTTACTCTGTCAGTGTCGCAGGTTTCGAAACTCCACCCTAAGGGACGCTGAAGTTAAGGGCAGACGAGCCAGTGGGTCCGAATGTGCTATTAAGCAAGATTATTTCTTAAGAAAATGTTTATGTCCGTTTTACAGCCCTAACGGATTAGAGAAATAAAGACTGGAACGGGATTAACTACATTGTCGTTTTTCTTGGTGTTTCAAATTTATGTTGAAGGTTTTATGCCTTGGACCGGGGAGGTGGTATCTTCAATGATAACGTTTTGCTTGAATATCTTCTGTGATAAAAAGGACGTTTGCTTTGTAATGTTTTAAAATTATGTGATTTTATGTCATATTCATCAATTAGGGTCGAATTAATAAAAAGTCTTTGAGTAAGTCGTTCTTTTTTGTTTTTTTTCACATAAAAAAATACCGTAAAGAGAGAGAGAGAGAGAGAGAGAAAGAGAGAGAGAATTATTCCCATTATTCCCAGACTTAATTTACCTACTTTGGTCTACTCGCATTGGAAATTGGCAGCACAGGCGTGATTGTATACTATGTAAGTATGTACAATTGTACAGTCACCAACACCAATAACTGACAGAATAAGGGGCCGTAGGACGTGTCGGATATTTTTACACGCTTCTACGTGTCAGATATTAATGCTGGTGACTGTACGTAGAAGCAGCCTTCATCTAAATACTAAAGGCCCATTCTCACAATATTTACAATAATCTCTCAGCAGCTGATTGCCCGCGATTCCCGGAAGCGTCCGGACATAAGCCGATTACCGTCCCCCGGGAATTAGTCCCGGAAACTATTTTCTTGGCCCGGTTAAGAGATGAAAGGCTAAGGGTGTTATTTCTAGACGTTTCCTTGAGGATTTGGGCCTAATGAGGGTGTGTCGGCCTTTAATAAGATGGGTGGAAGTTGCACCTGCGTCAGTTAATACTGGTATTAACTTTTATCAGAACATTGCGACATCTATTTTCTGCATGTATTACAGTTCGTAATAGTGTGCCTAAAGGGTGAAAACGGAAGCCTGTTATTGAGAGTTCGCTGTCCGTCCCTCACTGGCAGTATCTCACGAACCGTGTCAGCTACACTGTTATAATTTTGACAGATAATGTATTTCTATTGCCGCTGTAATAACCAAAATACAAAAAATAAGGTAAAATAAATGTTTAAAAAGACTTGATCTTTTTGCAGTTTTTGGTACGCACCCTTTCTGGCGCGCGTCCGACTCTCACTTGGCCAATTTTTCTAATTTTAAAATGCGCAGTGAAATGAACTTCGAAAATCTGTCAGCGGGATTTGTGACACTGACAGTTGTTAAATGGCTCAGGTGACGCTTGTAGAAGTTCTACTCGCCAATAGGTGGCGTTAGTAGTCGCTAAAAATAAATCTTGTCACGAACTAAAACCTAATGTGGGAAATTTATAGGCCTTCCACATTAGCACGTTACCACATCATTTGCAACCTATTCCGGATACCTGTACTGCTTTTACTTGCAATATACTTGATTTAATCAACACTCTACTCTGCTTTTAAAACAAACCTTAACTAGTTAGAAATAAGGCACCATTTTAAAAAGAGACTGGTCTTGTTTTATTTATGTAGAATTAAAATGCTGGCTGGTTGCGTCGGCCATCTTAGATTCTATGAAGAAATGTTTTTAAATATGGAATCGTAGAGCTAGCGGTTCTAAAAAGGCCAGCCAAATAATGCTTCAAAATGATGGATTTGAAAATTAAGTAATAGGAGTATGGTCATTAAAGTTGAAATTAGAATGGTTGTGATAATGTGACGTGGGATGAATAGCTTTGGCAAAAAAAGATCCCGACGAATTGAGAACCTCCTCCTTCTTTGAAGTTAGTTAATGACAAAATACACACCATATTCATAGAGGTAATTGATTTCTAAAGAAACTTGCCCAATAACAAAAATATGAATAAGATTGAACAAAGCCTTTTAGACGAAGATATATTATAACTTAATAAAAAATGTCTCCAAGAAATACAAATTCAATCGTTTTAAGAAATGCAAATCTAAACAATCACGCTAAATAAATATATGTGAAAGTTTGTGAGTGTCGTGTGTATGTTTGTTTAGAAAAAGCATGCCAAAAGTATAGTTAGCAAAAAAACTTTTATCGAAAACGAATTTGCTTAGTTTTACTCTCCGATACTCAAACGAGATCATCGCAGCAAAGTATCGCACCAAAAGCCGTAAAACCTGTATATAAAAATATGGATGTTAAAATTCATGTTTTCTTCCTATCGTACCCATACCATTATCCTAGGTTCGGAGGATACAGTTCCAATAAAAAGGCAGTAAAAGACCTCAACTTTTGGGGCGACCCCGCATTATGCGGCGTTTATGCCCGTTACAGTTTCAAACTACGAAAGTGGAGACGAAAAGTTTAATTTTTAACCGACTTCAAAAAAGGAGGTATTCAATTCGGCTGTATTTTTATTTTTTATTTTTTTTTATTTATTTTTTATGTATGTTACCTCAGAACTTCTAAACGGGTGGACCGATTTCGACGATTTTTTTTTTGTTTGATTGGAAATGGCTTCCCATTGGTCCCATTTTAATTTCATCAATATCTGTCGCGTAGTTTTTGAATTACAGGAAACACGTTTTGTATGAAAGACATCAACGAGCACTCGACGCTAGTCCGCACTTACTTTTGTACATACATACTTACCTACCTACATACAATCACGCCTGTATTCTCAAATGGGGTAGGCAGAGCACATAAAACGCTACATAGACAAAACGATGACTATTTCACGCTTCGTGGCCACTTCTAGCATATCTTTTTTTGGTTTTAAGGTGGCAAGTATAATAGTGACAGGTTGCTAGCCTGTCGCCTAAAATTTACTTTAACCTATGTCCTTAGTCGCCTCTTGCGACATCCACGGAAGAAATGGGGAGTATTTTTATGTGTTTTCGCTGATTACTCGAAGACGCCTGGACCGATTTGGAAAATTCTTTTTTTGTCTGAAAGGATATAGTTTCCAGGTGGTCCCATTGTCAGCATATTATTTTGACCTGTTGATGGAATATGAGGGAAATCGAGGGCAACCCTCAAATTTTATAGGCACAGGTAATGTTTTTAGTACATTTTTCAAAGCTACACCAGTATTTACGCTAGGCAATAAAAAAAATTGAGCTGATGATGATAAGTCAACTCCTTAATGTTTAGGAGTTAAAGGATTATTCTTTCAATACTGAATGCACCTGCAACTGGAAATTATAATTTCAGTAATTTCAGGCCTGCTGCTTCTCAAGCGTTGCATTTCTGCTAATGCTCGTTCTTCGTGGGGTTTACTTAACAGTTTAGAGGGTTCTAAATCAGATAGAGCTATTCCTTTTAAAGCCTTGAATCTGCTGAGAGCTAGGTATACCTACTTGACCTTTAGCAAATATCTACATAAACAGAAGTTTCCTTTCGAGATATAGCTAATTTGAAGTCGGTTTTTTTTTGTTTAAAATTATATGTGTTGTAATTCGGCACATTTTTACACATAAGTATGATATACATACGATAAACATCACACCTATAGACCACATAAACAACATAAATACATACAATCTCGTCTATGTTCTAAACGGGTAGGCAGAGCACACGAAACGTGACACAGAAAACCATGATGACTATTTCACGCTTCGCAGCCACTTCCAGCATCATTTTAGGATTAAAAACAGATGGAAGAGGTAGCTAGTATAATAGTGACAGGTTAATTGCTGGCATGTCGCCTAAACATAATTTTAAACAAAAAAAAATTTCATCAATAAATTACCGAAAACGCCGTACATCTCCATATAAAATTTGAAGAATTGAAAAATCGGTCCACGGGTCTCCGAGCTATCGAGTAACATACACAAAAAAAAATAGGTCGAATTGAGAACCTCCTCCTTTTTTAAAGTCGGTTAAAAACTATAACTTACTTCACGTTACCTACGTCAAGTTTTGCGTAATTTTAGGTTATGCTCTAATATAATAAGTGTCTGTGAGACGTTTCTATTTCTATGTGTTAGTTCGAGCGCACTTTGTATTAGATTGACTTCTTCGGTCAAGGACTTTAATTCATCAGCCACCATAGAACCTTCTCAAAGAAAAAATCATAACGATTTCCCTTGATATTTAATGGGATGTCACTATGACGTTTACTGTGAATTGGTTCCATGGTGGCTCATGAATGGTGCCCTTGACTATATCTATTCGTGTTTTGTGGCCGGCCCCAGAGTGAACGCCCGAAAAGGCGCGAACAGAAACCACAAATTGCCAATTTTATTCAAACCCGCTGAATAATTTGAGCAATTCAGCCAAATCACTCGAGAGCTTATTTCTTAGTAAATTAAGTTCGCGATGGAGCCCTGATTATTACTGAGTATTGCAGACTCGGTTAGGCAAAATTTGTGATATTTTTGTAACTAGTTCTGGGGAAGAATTTAGATTTGTGATTTTGAAATCTGTGAGCCTTGTGGTTTTGGTTTAGATTAACGCCTCTTCGCGACTTCCAATTTAGATTTTAACCTAAAATTGGATCAGAATGTAAAATAATTTTAAACAAAAAAAAACCAACTTCAAATTAGCAATAATTTTTAAAGTATTCTGTTTACTGAATGTAAAATCTTGACTTTATCAACAAATTACCGAAAACGCCGTACACCTCCATATAAAATTTGAAGAGTTCCCTCGATTTCTCCAAGATTCCATCATCAGATCCTGATTTCGTGCCAATGGGACTAATTTCGAGTTATACCCTTTCAATTAATAAAAAACATTTTGAAAATCGGTCCACGGGTCTCCGAGATATCGAGTAACATACAAACTTGAGAACCTCCTCCTTTTTTTGGAGCCGGTTAAAAATACTAGGAACAACGTGAAGTAACATGCTCTGCCAACTCCATTTTTTAAAGAAATTTAACTTTAAATTCAACGTTTTTAGGTTAAGTTTCATTACACAGTTGAGAATACAGGTCGTGATGTGTAGATCTCTGACCCACCCCAGAATCGTGTCACAATAAATCTAACATAGATTCTCTTTGCCATGTACTGTAATATCACAACTATGGTCCATTTAGAAAATACATTAGACATTTTACAGTCAAATCCTTATATACATTTTTAAGTACACCCAAGGCGTCACCGCAATTTGATACACCGTTTGTTTTGAGAACATTATAACATTTATAATAACAATCAGTTTCTGAGTATACCTAATTCAAATTTTGTCAATATACCATAGAATCTATGGTGAGCCAGGACTCAAATAGTTCCCAGTGTTCGTTATACCACAACAACGCAAACTACAAAAACAAATGTTAACGCTAAATAAACAGAGATCCGATCGGCCGCATAAGCAAACTTCTTTAAAGGAAAGGCTGACTTTAAGAACCATAAACCCGCAGCACACCCGGACAAGAAAACACCCGAATGACCGTTCCAAGCGCCGTAAAATAAAATTTTATGACACCATAATCAAATCGGATCCTTAAAATTGAATGCTGGGGATGTGCCGTATTAATTTATGCTGAGTGTGGAAGCCTTCGTCGCACAGGCGCAGGGCGTTTGCGGGACGTTCGCGGGGCGTTTGCGGGACGTTCAAGGGCGTTTGCGGAACGTTCGTGGGACGTTCGCGGGGCGTTTCCGTCGCGGGCAGTTGGCGCTAGCATCACGTGCGCGTCTCGAGTCAGTGGTGTTAGCGGATGGATGGTGTGAAGCACTCACTATGCTTAAGTGCGGTCACTTGTCGAAGTTGCAAGCACACCAAAAAACTGTGACGGTACGAAATCGCAGTGACGCGTCGTATCCGCATCGTTTTTGACGCACGCTTCACAGACCAATGCTTAAAAAACGGCGACGGTACGGAATGACAGTGACGCATCGTATCTGCACCGTTATTGACGCAAACATTGTTTTTTTTTGTAAGTGTTTTTATGTACAATAAAGAGTCATACAATACAATACAACATTTTATAACACTGCTTAAAAAACTGTCAACGCACGGAATGCGTCACTGCGATTCCGTACTATCACCGTTTTTTAAGCATTTGTCTGGGGAGCGTGCATAAAAAAGGCACGCATAATTATGATGCGTCACTGCGATTCTGTACCGTTACCATTTTTTGAGCATGGGTGTGGGTGCAACTTTACACGCTAACGGCCCGCGACGTCAACGCTAAGAAAACGCCACGCGCCCGTGTCACACAGGCTTAAAAACGGAGGGTTCTTGTCGATTTACAATAAGGCTCGTATTATCCTCGCCCTCTGGTTTAGGGATGGGCCTGCTACGTACTCATTGTTAACTTGAGTAATGTTGTAATATGACATGAAAGAAGAGATCGTAGTATCATGTGTAAATGTTTCACGTTTCGTAATCACTTCTAGCATATTTAATCGGCAGGTATATTTGTAACAGGTTGGTAACCCGTCGCCTAAAATATACCACAACATATTTCCTTAGTCGCCTCTTACAACACCCACGGAAGAAATGGTGAAGTGCTAGTCTAAACCCGACACCACACGGTAAACAAAATATAAATTAACCTAGTTCCTTTTAACCTGCAAAAACATTAAGAGGACGCTCCAAGCTTCGCACAAAAATGTAAACCACAATCTAGTTACCTTCGTGGTTTTGCATAGCTGAGCGTACTTTAATAATTCAGGCGCCGGCCCTATGGGTAACTCTAGCTGGCACCTCATTACGTTTTAAAGTGAAATTATGTCTCATGTGGGCTATTACTTGTAACCCGTGACCCAAAAGAGAGGTGTTATGATTGCTCATAGGTCATATAATGACTTTCTACCAAGTAATGACTTTCTGCCAAGTAATGACTTTCTGCCAAGTAGTGACTTTCTGCCAAGTAATGACTTTCTGCCAAGTTTTTGCGGCGCATTCTTCTTGGCAATGATGGTCTTTCTGAAGCAGTGGTCGACTCAAAAATGACGTGTAAAAGTGCTCTTAGGAGCCTATTTGCATAAATAAAGTTTTTAATTTTGAATTTTGAATTTACACGAAATGTAGTTCGCGTTGCTTATTGGCATGGCAAAAATATGACATGACACAGTCATGACAGTTGAAGCCAATTGAAAGAATGATTTACCAAAATTTTTATTCACAAGCAAAGTGACAGTTAATTAGGGATTGGTTTACAAGAATGTATTTTACCGAGACGCTCGAGATCACAATCGCTTTCCGCCATCAGCCCATGCCGATTCTGAGTGCGATAGCCCTAACGTCTTGAATCTAATTCGTCGTAGTTTTATCTTGCAATCGATTGTAGAAACAAATACGCTAATAATAAAACCAAGTAGATAGGTTCCGTGTGGTGTTGGGTTTAGAATAACACCTCTCCATTTCTTCCGCGGATATCGTAAAAGGCGTCTAAGGAAAAAGTTTTAAATTAGATTCCTAATATTTTAGGCAATAAGCTAGCAACCTGTCACTATTATACCTGAACCCAAACCCAAAAAAATATGCTAGGAGTGGCCTCGTGAAAGAGTCATGATTTTGTCTATGTAGCGTTTCATATGCTCTGCCTACCTCATTAGGTAATACATGCATGATATATATATCTAAGTAAATCCAATTCTAAACTAACCAGACCTTTTAGCAATATAATCTCTGAGACTTGACCGGCCAAGTTACTGCAAAATTCCTCTAAGATATTAAAATTATACGCCGTCCTATAAAAGGAAGATTGTAAGCTAATATTAAAATACTGCCTGCAATCCCGGGCACTTGCCTGCAGTTTAATGAAAACTGTTTGGATATTGTTCCGGAATTTCCTGTTGACCGTTGAAACATGAGAACATAAAACATGAACAAAATATTTGCTAATAATACGGGGAGTGTGGAGGGTGCATTGGGAGGGGAAGACCTGCGGACTCTTCCGTAGATGGTCGACTAAAGAAATAGTTTAGTTTAAGTTTTAGGCAAGAGGCTAGCAACCTGAAACTTGTACTTCTAAAATAAAACCCGAAAATATGCCAGAAATGACGAAACGTGATGTGTGTGTGTGTGATATTTGTAATTTCATTTCTCACCGAGTCTAACTTACTCCGTTGTTCATTTGCTCTTAATTTTCTCTCTCAACACGCTTGCAAGCGTTGGTGAAAGAAGGCGCAGCGCAGACGACAGTGTTTTGTGCGATCGAGTCTGTGGAGCAATAAATTTTCTGAATGGCGCGCTGACAGGTTCCAGGAATCTCCATTCAGAGTTTCGTGGATACGTCAGCGCGCCATTCAGAGAATTTATTGCTCCACAGACTCGATCGCACAAAACACTGTCGTCTGCGCTGCGCCTTTCTTCACATCTTAACCTACAAACCGTCGACACCATTTTAAATAGAATTGAAACTAGCATGCTCCTATTAGCTGGTGGTTGCTGAATTCTTAACGCTGCCTAATGAGGGTCGGCTGTGTTCTTATGAGGAACAGCCGCGTGTGCTAGGGTTAGGGTAACAATTTGTTTTTAATTAAAACTGGACGGGCATTTTCTGCTTGACAATATGCCTTTTCAGTGACGTGGAAATTTGGACAAACATTGCCTGTCCTACCTATACAAATCATGCCTGGCATTACATGAGCCGGGATGTATGAAACAGCGATTTCTTGCGATTTTGGCATTGGTCTCAGGCTAAGAACGCACTACGACTTTTTGTCGCGCGATAATTTTGTCGCAGAAATGCAACGTAAGGGTTTATATGTCATCGCGCGCACTATGATGAAAAAATCACTATGGACAGCGCTATTTTAAAATCGTGTCGCGCGACAAAAAGTCGTAGTGCGCGCCGGCACTCATAGTTGTCAAAAGTCGTTCAGTATGATAAATTCAGTCTTTAACCCATTACCTACGGGTGTCAAGATGACAGTAAGGTACATCTCTGCAACACGGGTCAACTATAATAGATTTGCAGAGACTGAGAAGCTTTTAACTTTTTTTTAACAAAAAGTTGAATTCCTGCAATCGTAAGAGACAAAAGTGATTATTTATTAAATTTTATGTGTATGTGAAATTTCAAGCATGTAGTTGTAATAGTTCAAAAAATATGAAAGTGACATTGTGTCTAATATCGTCACCTGTAATATGAATTAATGTAACCGCCAAAATGACGAAAATGAGTTAAGTATACAGTTCGACTGCAAATTTTCTGTTCTATCGATCCCTGTTATTAAAATTGGGCTATCTTGAAAAAAATGGCGATTACGTTAACCAAAATCTGGCCATTTTTCATTTTATCGTATTTTTTATAATGTATTGTATATTTTCTTCGAATTATCTACATTTGGTTAACGTAAGGACAGATCTGTGATTGTTTATTAATGTAATGACCAAAGGTAAAAAAAACATTAATGTAAGAGACTTCACCCGTATGAAAATGACTCTTACGTTCATTTTTTTGAGGCACGCCGTATTAATTGGCGGTTACGCTAAAGCAAAGGACACGGCGCGCAGAAATTTGGACTTACATTATACAAGCTAAATAAAGGACTTTGAATCTTATTCAATTATCACAAGGTTCAAAATATGTTTTTTTTTTCTGTCTCAGCAAATTTGTGACGAGATAGTAATGTCGACTAGAAGCGGTTTATAAGTAGGTACGAAATGTGTTACTAAGTTACAAATACACCAAGTTTTACTTGAGATCAACAAAAAGTAAAAAAAACTTACTTACTTAATTTCGTAAACCAGAGGAAACTGCAAATATTTGGCTCGTTTTGTTTAGGAATTGCTTCGTCGTTGCATAGTTTCTTAAGATACTTGTACTTTTCTTAGCTACTGAAATTTGCATTCGTTGTGTATAAAGTTTTTGCAGAAGATAATTTAGTAGATTTTTCGGGATGACTTCTTTCCCTTTCTCTTTCCCCATTGCAACTTTTGGCTCTCTAATCAGCTGTATTTTGAAAGTATCACCGTCTTCGTAGTGTATTTTACTGGAAATTTGTGTAAATCTGGCTTTTTAATTATGGAGATCTTAAAATATCTTAGTCTGAAGTTTTCGTTAGAATTGAGTGCTTGTTTACCTATAATCTCCCAGTTAATGAAGACAAATATTCGTGGTCCAGGGTATGTACATTATAACAACGCGTTGTCTTTCGTTCCGTTCACATGATTGTGGGTCATCGTTGCACTGGGCTCCGCATCAAAAGTTTTCGAACATTACGTCGAATCAAATCTACCAGCATGTACCTATGTGTAGACTGATAGTAGGTATATACTTATTTAAAAACTTGCAATACCTCCTTGGTCTCGACAAAAATGGGACAAAAATAAAAATCGGTGTAAGTATTCAATTTTAACAAAAACTTCAGACTAAGAGATATTATTAGGATTGTTACAATTAAAAAGCCAAACTTTAATTTGTAGTGAAATAAATAATGAAATAAGCCAGTGATACTTTCAAAATACAGTTGAATAACCCTTAATTTGGCAGAGTAAAGTATACTGTACACTAACTTTGAAAAAATATAGGGTAATTTTTTTAAAGTGAGTTTCACATATTTCACGTTTTATTTTATTCTTTATATAACTAAAAATTTGGGAAAAAAATATTTACTGTGTTAACAAGGCTAATACCTATCAGTTGTGAACCAAAACGACGAGCAAGAGGTCGATGCTGCGTGTAGCCTAGGTATTTATCGTTTTTATTCATGTTTTTAGGCGAAAACCGAACATTCAATTCTTTATTTTTTATTGTGTTATCCTAAATAAAATTCTACTATAAGTAACTATGCGTAAAGCTAAGTATTATTTGCGTAATAAGTACATAAACACCTGTGTACAGTATTCTGGACAAAACTTTATGTACGGCATAAATAAATAGTACAGTATTATTGACAAAATGGTATGCTATGAGATTTAATTTAAGTGTGTTTTTTTAATTATAACTGACAAAATGCTATATTTTGCTGTGATTTTCGGGTAATTATAATACTTGACAAACGAGAATAATTATCGTTTCATTGCTAAGCACGTATTAACTTTCTAGTTTCCACTTTTTCCATTTCTATGATCTGTACAAACTTTCTTCCATGTTTGTATGTTGTTTGCTTGAGTTGCAAGGTTTACTGTTTTTTTTTAGGGCTTGCGGTCTAAACGAATATCGGCTTTAGTGGCAAGTAATAATACAGAATCTGAAGTAAACAAAGAATAATAACAGATAAATATCATGACTCTGAAACGGTACCAGCTAGTAAGGCGTTACATTCACTCCGTGGACAACGATGAACTAAAAACCGAACAGTTCATATTTATTTTCTATTTTGATAACATTTTTCTCGAATCCCGTGTAAAATTTTGATAAATACTTAAAAATATTCAAATTTTTAATTTCATTATTGATCCCATTGTGTACTTTGTAAAGTTTTTGTCCATTATACTGTACATATAATTTTCAGGAAATCCTTCAGTGAATATTTTTTTTCATATTTTTTGGGGTATTTTTATAACTAAAACAAAAGGAAAATATATATGAAAATTGAAAATTTCACAAAATAAAAGTCTGCCAAATTAAGGGATAAAGAGCCAAAAGTTGCAATGGGGAAAGGGATAGGAAAAGAGAAAGCGGAGATGTCATCCCGAAAAATCTACTGAATTATCCTCTGCAAGAACTTTATACACAACGAATGCCAATTTCAGTAAAAAAGTACAAGTATCTGAAGAAACTATGCGACAACGAAGTAATTCCTAAACAAAACGTGCAAAACTATTTGCAGTCTCCTCATGTTTACGAAATTAATTAAGTAATTAAGTCTTTTTGTTTTGTTTTATTGTTGATCTCAAGTAAAACTTGGTGTATTTGTAACCAAGTAACATATTTCGTACTTATAAACCGGTTAAAAGTCGTCATATCTCCCTCGTCAAAAAAATTCTACTAATAAAAACAAAAAACATTTTGAACCTTATAGTACGTAAATAAGATTGAAAGTCCTTTATTTAATTTTTATAACGTAAGTCCACATTTCGGAACGCCGTGTCCTTTACGTTAAACATTCTTAAAATTTTGTGAGATACGTTAAACTGTACTTCATTTTTTAGAAGAAATCTTAATGTAACTCACAATTTTTACAAAAAAATTAACGTAACCACCATGCTATTTTCTAAACCATAATAGAAGCACCGACAAGACTTATATTAGCTAAAAGAACTTACAAATACAAGATTATTACAGTAAACGTCATTGCAAAAGGATAATTGAATAAAAAGTTACAACCATTTTTCTGATTCGCAAATCAGTTTTTTGCGTCTCCTGAAAAATCGTCATTTGGCGGTTACGTTAATTCATATTACAAGTGACGATATTGTTGCCAAAATATGTCCGGACTGGGCAGTGACTATGGCGTTTAGGCCCCGTGGGTAAAGGGTTTAACCCTACAGTGCATTCAGTGCCTAATCAGTCACAACCAATTTAAAGGCCTGTACTAAAAATATAATGGCAAACAACGCCACCTGTTGTTGGTCAATGTAATGGTAAAGACTTTTAAAACGACGTAGTTTGGCAAGTTTCCGTTAGATGTCGATCTAGTGCCAATAACCGCGTGAGCTAGTCAAAACTTAGTCGTTTTCGAGAATACCAAGTTTATAATTGTTGTGTCGTGTGTAAAAAAAATATATACGTAGTGGAGATGATTGCTAAAAAAACTTTGCATATGTGGCAAGCTGAAAATATACGAACCGTACGCAATTTCTGATATTTGCATAGTAACTTGATACAAACACGTAAACGTCTTTAGACGTTCCTGATAAGTCACACTATGCACTTATATTATTTGAAATTTCTTCCTAACGTTCCTTATCTGGCACATTATGCATTCATGTTCAGTGTAATCATACTGACAATAAAGCACATAAACTCAAAACCAAATAATATTGGTGCCGTAATCTATTGAAATATTCTATGTAAAAGAGTGACAATCGCGGAAATTAAAGAAAAAATAAAATCTGTGCAGATTTTAGTGATTTGAAAGAAATCCACGCACCTATAATTATAGTGCAAAGTATGACTCACCGGAACCTCTGCCTAATACTTAAGTCTTTGATATTTTGTTATAAATGCAAAGTCGAGCTTCGTTTTAGTGTAAGCCGCAAGGTATAAGTAAATGCAAAAAGTCCCTTATGTGTCACAACCATTAATTTACTTTTTTAAGTAAATGCATAATGTCCCTTATGTGTCACAACCATTAAATAATTTTTTTATAATGAAAATAGCAATTTTTATTTTTTTCCTCATTTTTCCCGTCATCTAATTATCCATTACAACCACATATATTTTTCTTTTTAAAAACAAAAACTTCATGCATTGTAGGGTTAAATTTTGCTCCGTAAATACGTTATCCGTCAGGTGGAATAGCCAATAGTTGTTTTATGTATAATTGTGTTGAATCTAAAAGTGTATGCGCTATTTGGCTGATTATCAAACTCAGGAAACCACGGTTTCCCATGGACCGGTCTCAACATGTATCCGCGCCACGGTAAACAGTTACAACATTAGATAAAATAGTGTCCCAAATTCCGCATGCATTGACCCACTTACAGGTTGAAATCAAAATGATGAATACAAAATAATGCTGGACAATGGAATACCCTATGGTCTATTCTTTCACCCGACAAAGTTAAAAATCACGTAAAGGTATGTGTTGCTACATTAAATACGACACTTTCTATTTTAGTCGCATTACACTCACCTTGTAATGCGACTAAAATAGAAAGTGTCGTATTTAATGTAGCAACACATTCCTAACTTGATTTTTGACTTTGTCGGGTTAGCTTCGTTTGTTTACCTTTTTTTAAATACCTAAAAGAATAGACCATAACTCATGCTGTTTTAATAACTACTAACAAATACTATACGACGGCCGAATAGCCCAGCGGTTAGAGAACCTGACTGTGAAGCTTGAGGTCCCGGGTTCGATTCTGGTCGGGGCAGATGTTTGTGTGATGAATACGAATGTTTGCTTTCAAGTCTCGGATGTTTATCTATATACAAGTAAGTTTATCGGGACTAGGTGATTGGTGTAAATATTGTCCAGTGATATTTATTTATTTATTTACTATGGATTCAAAGTCCGAAATAAATTATTTGAATTTGAACTTAATTAGTCTCATATTTGAGGTGTCCATACACTGAGGTCGCGATTTCAAACTACCTTCACGAATATCCAAAGTTTTAACAGGCTAGTTTTATCGAATACAATAGATGTTGTGTAACATTTAATGCATAAGAAGCACTTATTTGGGATCACCAATTTAATTACACTCTTTATAAAACATCAAAAGCAAAATAAAAAAATATTTACGTACTTACGTTAGTCGTAAGGGACTCTTTTACAGTTGTTTGAGTCTAGCAGCGCTTCGGCACAGAACGTTAAAGACAGGAACACAACAACAGACCACTTACTCACAACTCACTTTGCTACTTTTGAGAGCTTTTGAGCTAGGTTACTGTTTCTTCTACCTATTCTGTGACCACGCGACGTAATGAGTCTTATTATGGCGACAAGTCGGGCGATTTATCCGGCCACTCATCGCAACACAGGTGTGACAGGTCGGGGCTCGCTTACGTGGGTTCCGTGGCTTTTTAAATGCGATTTTTGGATGGGGGTTAACTTTTTTGTGGTGTTTTTGCATAATTATAGTAATTCCGTAGTAGTTAATTAGCGAGGCCGCGTAGAGTGGTATGAACCAACAAAAACACCTCATTCAGTAGCGGCTTTAGGGTAGGGCGCGGTTGTGCGACCGCCCAGGGCGCCGGGTAAAAGGGGCGCCACATGAACCCCTTTGGAACCTGTCGCTCTTAGTTGGGGGGCGCCATAGAAACCTCGTCGCCCAGGGTGCTGGTAGTGTTAAAGCCGGCACTGACCTCATTGCAATCACGTCACGTAAATTTAGTGAGTCCTTTGAAGTCTTTATATTCTAGTGTAGTTTTTAAAATTAACCCGAAGACTCGAGTTTTTAATGCCTAATTATATGCTACAAAATACAGGTTTCTTAACACCCATTATTTAGATGTAGAAAAAATATACTGTATTAAGAATATATTAAATCTAACAGCTGATCAAATGAATGTTTTACCTACACCACAAGATTTAACTAAGTACAATGGCTCTTTTCTCTTCATCGCTGAACCCAAAAACCGCTTATTTTTAAAAGATGGTTACGCGAGCGGCAATAATAAATGTGGCTTGACTGATCACCAGACCCGTCGACCAACAAGTCGAGTCACAGAAACAAGTATCGCAAACTTTCTGAACCTCGTATCTTCCTCACCTCTGAAGCTAGATATTCATTCCTGTGTGTTTTGACTTGGGGTTGGTTTTAGAATGATGGGAAGACTAGTATACGAGAATGATGTTCTGGGTGAAATGTCACGTTGTTTTTCTGATGGCATTTTTAAGGTAAACAACGAAAGTAAAGTTGAAGCTTTTGTGGACAAATTTTATCATGTTTATTTTTATTTCTTGTATAGGTCTGACTCGTAAATATGTATCGGTTTGTGAGTAAACTTCTTAAGTACGGTCGACCAAGAAAGTGGTCTACCACTTTTGACAAAAGTTTCTGTGAGATCAAAATTGTCATAAGGTTGACATTGTCACTGTCATAATATTATGGCGAGGGAAAATCGACCTTGTTGTTTCATGAGGTTCAAATGAATATCGATCTTGAGGGGGTAGACCAATTTCTTGGTCGACTGTACTCTTTGAGGACAGGTGTGAAAATAAATTGTTTACAATTTGTTTCAAAACAATTTGTTTGTGAAAAGTCTTTAGAAGATCAGTTGTTTTTAAATTTGTCTGTGTTGTTGTATACTCGTCTATAGATCTATTTGTTACAAATAACAGTCGGTAGATAACAAAACTTTTCTTGTATCTTTTAGATAAATGTAGTAGTGAAATTGTTAGCACCAATAGTAGACTTTTAGGTACTTAAAAAAGGTAAACAAACGGGAGCTGTCAAAATCAAAAGTCAATCGACAAAGTCAAAAATCACGTAAGGTATGTGATGCTATATTAAATGCGACACTTTCTATTTTAGTCGCATTACAAGGTGATCCATCGGAATGTAATGCGACTAAAATAGAAAGTGTCGTATTTAATGTAGCAACGTGATTTTTGACTTTGTCGGGTGGACTTTTGACAGCTCCCGTTTGTTTATCTTTTTTTAAGTAAGTACCTAAAAGTCTCTAGTTTAAAATACGATTTAGATCACTAAACTGTTGATCCAAGAATGGGTTAAGATTTTTTATTTTTTCGACGTCGTAAAAGGTGAATCAGGGATTAAGTTTAGGGATGTTTTAGGCTACGGGGCTCTTAGGTGGTTACGCCATAGCTTGTAACAAGTCAAGCTAAACTCGAGTTAATACGTGAGTTATTTGCTTTTTCTCTCTGAGTGAGTCCGTAGTTTCATGTAAAATCTGTATCTTAATAATGTTAAATCGATCATCACCATCATCCAGCCTGACGTTCCACTGCTGAGGTATGATAGGGCTTGGGCTATAGTTCCCACCCGGGCCCAGTGCGGTTAAATAGGTAGGTACTAGGCCATAATATTAATTGCCCTGTAGTGTCGGGCTTAGAAAGACACCTCTCCATTTCTTTTAAACTTTTTTGATCTTTCCTACTACAAAATTATAGACTATAAACCCTTAAATTTTGCCATGTCAAGCGACACTTTGTGTATGACCCGTGCGCTATCGTACCACCTCTCTTTTGGGTCAGGAGTTAACCTCCTAAGGCCCATGGTCCTACGTATAGGACTAATGTCAAATTAAGTTTGAATTTTACGTGAATGACACTAAGGCTCAATTCACACCGGAAGAGCGGCGAAGGGCGGCGAAGCGGAGCGCAGTTTCAGTGTCATGAGAATTTTAACTTTATTTTCATTATAATAAGACTTATTATCACATGAGAAACTCCAACGAGGCGCGCGGATGCCCGCGGATTCGCGGGAATTCCGGCGAATTCCATAAACAAAGCCGTGCGACTGCGCGAGACGTCGCGGGAATGCCCGAGGATGCTCGAGCAGTCGCGAGCGGCCGCTGGCAATATCCCGCCCAGAAATCTTGACTTCCCGCGCTTTCAGAAATCTTGACTTCTCGAGCAGTCGCGGGAATCCTGGCGGCTTCTCTACCGAGCGGGTCGCTGTGCTTCGCCGCCCTTCGCCACTCTTCTGGTGTGAATTGAGCCTAAGCATTAAATTCAAACGATCAAAATTTGGTGCTGGGCCTTATGAGGCTATAACAAATAGCGCACATGAGACATAATTTCACTTTAAAACGTAATGAGGTGCCAGCTAGAGTTACCCATAGGGCCGGCGCCTGAATTACTAAAGTACGCTCAGCTATGCAAAACCACGGAGGTACAGTATTACCGAACTAATAATTCCTCTGGACATACCTGCGCAGTAGACGAATTTTGTGACGCGGGAAACTTCGATCTACCAATGATAAAAAAGATTTTAAACACTCGAGTTTTGATTGGTTATTGATTGATGTCACAGACAGATGACTCATGACATATGTCCAGGCTGGCGTAACTAGGAACAAAAAACCTTTTCTATGGACTTTGCGTGGCAGATCATTACCATCATACTAAAACAAAACGTCAGTACAGTTTATTATTAAACGGTTTTACTTAGCTTACAGTATTACCAAAATAATAATAATGATAAAAGAGACTTTCGCGCGCTAAACTGTTGCGTTGTTTTTGGTTATAAATTTTATCAATATCGATAATATACACAGATATCGTTGTGCCACCCTAGTTTGGTTCGTCATGTTGGTAATGATCAGACACCCAAACTGATTCCATTAGCTAGTATGGGCGTCCTGACTCTTAAAACGTTCGGCTACTCTCGGATATCGTTCTGTCCCTCTCGGCGCAGACGGTAACAGCCGAACGGAGTTATTTTCTTGGGAAAGCTGTAACTAGATTGTGGTTTACATTTTTGTGTGAAGCTTGGGACGTCCTCTTAATGTTTTTGCAGGTTAAGAGCCGACAATGGAAATAAGGCAAGGTACCTACATTTTAGGCGACAGACTAGCAACCTGTCACTATTAGGTATACCTGCCAACTTGAACCTAAAAATGTGGTAAAAGTGGCCACTGATCGTGAAACAGTGGGCTTTGTCTGGACCCATTTGGGAGTAGTTACAGGTGTGATGTATGTAGGTATGTAGGTATGTAAAAATAATAAGTAATACGTGAAAATTTGCCTTCATATCTCGTATAAATTATTTGCCCAATTGCAATCGTAATCTATACTAATATAATAAAGCTGAAGAGTTTGTTTGTTTGTTTGTTTGTTTGTTTGTTTGTTTGTTTGAACGCGCTAATCTCAGGAACTACTGGTTCGATTTGAAAAAATCTTTTTGTGTTGGATAGACCATTTATCGAGGAAGGCTTTAGGCTATACAACATCACGCTACGACTAACAGGGGTGAAGAAATATGGGAAAATGTGGAAAAAACGGGGGAAATTTGTCACTATTCCACGCGAACGGAGTCGCGCGCACAGCTAGTGTTTAATATCTGTAATTCACTTGGCATTATTGCACAGCGCAGATAAAGGTCATTAACATGCAAATAATGCAGCCGAGTGCATTCTGCTTTACCGAGAAGTTAAAGCTTACATACTGTTTTTTCCCAAAATACATACAGTACAGTCACGCCTGTATTCCCAAACGGGGTAGGCAAAGCACACGTAACGTTACATTTACAGAGCGTCTAGTGTAATGAAAACGATGATGAATTCGATAACGATTTCATGTGCGAGTTATCGCAAAATTGTATGGAAACGGTGACAGCGCCTGCCGTGGTCCTACAATTCCGTGATAACTCGCAAACGAAATCGTTATCGAATTCACCATCGTTTTCATTACACTAGACGCTCTGATCATGCCCATGTCACGTTCGTGGCAGCATAATTTTACTTTTAATAAACAGATAAAAGAGGTATAATATTGACAGGATGCTGGCCTGTCGCCTAAAGCATACCTAAACTTATTCCTTAGTCGCCTCTAACGACATCCACGGAAGAAATGGAGAGGTGTTATTCTAAGCTCGACTACCTCTTTCATCAGTATTTCAACCTAAAATCGTGCTCAAAGTGGCATACGGGAATACATACGTGATGTATGTATAAATAGAATCATTAAAATCGTATCAATATCACCTATAATAAAGGATAATCCAATTATTAAACAGTCTAATCCTTACTAATATTATAAGTCAGAAAGTGAGTTTGTTTGTTTGTTTGTTCCGCTTTCACGCCGTAACTACTGAACTGATTGCTTTGAAATTTTGCAGACATAGAGATGGAAGTCCGGATTAAATAATAATAGGGTACTTTTTATCCCGGAAAAAATTGATGTTCCCGAGGGAAAACAAAAATATAGTTTGCTTGATAGATCGATATCAATCGATGATAGATCGATATCGATCGATAGATGATAGATCGATGGCGCTGTGTGTCGTTTGAAATGAGAAGTTTTCTTATAGTTGTGCTTTATACCGCAATATAACCGAGTTCCACGCGGGCGAAGCCGCGGGCGGAAAGCTAGTTAAAAATATACCAAAGGAATCCGGGCCAACACGGATTAAAAAAATGAGCGTCAGTTGCTCACGGCTCGTCGCTGGCCATTTATCCTTACTAATATTATAAATGTGAAAGCGTGTTTGTTTGTTTGTTCGTCTTTCACGGCTAAACGGAGCGACGGATTGACGTCATTTTTTTTGGTACTCACATTTTTAAATCGAGTTTGATATGATGATAATCCTAGATGAAGGGCTACAAATTAGCATTAACATGTCGAGTTAAACTCGATTTAATCTCTTTAATGGACTTCCATATATACCGGTTGGAAGCGACCTGCATCCAGCGTCTTCCGACGACCTTTTTAAAAGGTCGTCTGTCCATCTTGTAGGTGGATGTCCTAGGCTGCGCTTGCTGGTTCGTGGTCTCTACTCGAACACTTTTTTATATATTAGGCAATTACATAATTTGCTACATAAACCCCTAGGGGGTTTTTCAATAGCGGCTGGTAATTTTCACATGTATTTTGTATTTTGTAGATATTAAATAAATTAAAAAATTAAAAAAAATAATTAATTAGTCCTGTGTAGTGTCGGGTTAGAACACCTCTCCATTTTTTTCGTGGATGTCGTAAGATGCGATTTTGGAAATAGGTTTAGATACCTGTCACTAGTATAGCTCTTTCATCTGTTATAAGTACATAAAAATATGCTAAAAGTGAAGTCATGTTTTTGTCTATGTCACGTTTCATGTGCTCTGCCTACCCCCTTTGGGAACACAGGCGTCATTGTATAATTAATTGATAATGACTCTGTGACCTATGACATCATCGTCTGACAACCGTAATGTCTGTCGTCGCGACAACTGGCTCCGTCGTTGCGACATCGCCACAGGGCCCATACGCGGAGCCACACCCACATGTGGCGGGTGGCACAAGGCAAAAGCGGAACTTATATTTCACAGTTGGTACCAATATTTGAACTATCGTCGGTTTAGGTCACTAGAGAGAGAAATACTTAAATGACAATGGTGTTCTCTAATGTAACTCTACCTATCCGTGTGGTGTCGGATTTAGAATAACATATCTCCGTTTCTTCCGTGAATGTAGTAAAAGGCAAGGAACTAAGTTGAGGTTTGTTTGGGTTGGGTCGGGTTCGTAAGGACCAGATTGCATAACGACTCTATAAGTAAAACGTCTTAGTTGCATAAGACCACCGACGACCGAATAGCCCAGCGGTTTTAGAAAACCTGACTGTGAAGCTTAAGGTCCCGGGTTCGATCCCCGGTCGGGGCAGATGTTTGTATGATGAATACGAATGTTTGCTATCGAGTCTTGGATGTTTATCTATATATAAGTAAGTTTATCCGTTGTCTAGTACCCATAATACAGGCATTAAGTTGCCTAGTTTGGGACTAGGTGATTGGTGTAAATATTGTCCAGTGTTAAAAAAAAAAAAAAAAAACAAAAAAAAAAAAATATAATAAGGTGTCTTTTTTGCAGAATGCCCTAGGGAGTGGAATGTCTTAGTTGTTCGATCGACAACTAAGTATAGCATAACGCCTGAAGTTGCAAAACGACTAATAGAGTTTACGTATGTTAAGGCGACAGGCTAGCAACCTTTCACTATTATACCTGCCAACTCAATACCTAAAAAAATAGTTAGAAGTGACCACTAAACGTGACAATCATGGTAAATTGCCTATGTAGCGTTTTGTGTGTTCTGCCTACCCCATTTGGGAATACAGGCGTGACGTATGTATGTATGTAACTCTACCCAACCTCGATGTTGAGCTGTCAAATTTTCCGTATTTACGAGTAATACTCGACGAGATTGTCAACGAGTTTACTTTGGAACGTTAGAAAATACCTGAACACTTCTTCCCTAACTCACTTTTTCACTAGCTTCTATTTCCATACACTCCATGAGCAAATACGAGTGTAAAACACTTTCAGGAACCCCCCACCTTAAAAATATAGTTTAGGACATACAAGTATGGTATTTTCTTTTTTTCTTTCTCAACTTTCATTGTGTGTCTACTCTAATTTCACGTGTTTTGTCAATCGCTTGAAGGTCAGCAGGAAGAGATCCCTTTAGTGATATGTTTACCTTTGTACTTGTGTTTTGTTTTGTACCTACTTGTTATTTTGTCATATGTTTATTTTGTACAATAAAGAGTACATACATACATACATACAAATCAAGCTTTTTCATAAAAAGCATTCCGCTCCGCTTTTCCCCTTGCGCCAAATTTCATTACTCTGAGAAACGAACGAGTTTATCGAATTTAAATTATTCATTACTTTGTATGTACCGTGTTTGCCGTGTTTCGCAAGCCGCCGCCGTGTCTCACACTACATGCTTAGTACTGTAGGAATCTTTAGATAGGTTGAATAGTTAAGTGATACTGGCTTGTTAATTGTTGTTTATAAGCTGGCCAGAAGGAGTGGCGTTAGAAAACTTATATTTGAATTTAAAATATTCGAGAACACTAGTTCACGTAAACTGTTTTTTAAAATCTGGACGCCATTCTTTTGAGACGAGCAGACTGATGATGTATCATGATTGTCAACGCTCTCGAATAAAAGCAAGAGTATTGAAGAAGTATTTTATTTTAATTAAACTCTGTTAGGTTTGCAAGTTATTAACGTCACGGTCGATTCCAATAAATTTCCCGTACCTCAGTTTAAGTGCTCTTAGAGCTAGGTCTCTACACAGTACTATCAAATTACTTTAATACCATGCACAGTAGAAATTGGATGTTTAGCAGGTTGACCGTATTTTTTGTTCCGCAGTAATTTGTTCGCATTATATAGGGCAAACTTCACCATGAAGTTCAATATTGAGTATTTATGTCACGCAACTGGCTGGAAACAGTAATCAGGCCAATTGTAGAAGTATCTCAACCTGCTAAACATCCAATTACCCTGACAGTACGTAAAGTTTAAAGTTTAGGTACACACGTAACTAGTGACTAAACGGTAACGGATGTTAATCCAATGCGTAAGTACGGTTGAACCAATTGATATTTGGCCAACCGGTGAACGACACTACGCGGAAAAAAAAAACAAACACGAAATTTTGTACGCGTGCTTAGCCACTTTAGCACAACCAGGTTGAAAATAGTATAATAGCGACAAGGTTGTCAAATAATTTAAGTTACAGGTTAAGACTTTAATTCATGAGCCACCATGGAATCAATTCACAGTAAACGTCATAGTGACATCCCATTAATTATCAAGGGAAATCGTAATTGTTTTTTCTTTAAAAAGGTTCAATAGTGTCTTATGAATTAAAGTCCTTGACCGTACGTAAAAGACTTCATATGGCAAAGCAAGGGTCCAATTGCACGTGAAATAGATAATGCCTGTCACTGTCTAACTACAGACATCAGAAAAATGACAAATATATCTCGCGATTCTCGCGCGTGAAGAGCTTCACTGTGTTAAGTCTATACAGGTTTTCGTAAGACTTGCAAATGACTAAGTAAGATTTTTAAAGTACAGGGTTTTCGTGCGTCTAACGTAGCTAAATATTCCTAACGTAAAATCTAGATAAACAATTACCTAAACCTTCATAAAATCCCAACCGTAAATCGCCAACTTCCCGAATTCCGATTTCCTGAGCGAAAACATTTCCAACGAAATACGTCTTGCCGAACAACAATTAATATTTTAATCAATCTAAATTACAAACCCTTCCGATTAAATTGCAAGTTATTAATGTCATTCGACATTTATTAATCCCATTAGAAATGGGAAAAGTTCCTGCGTTAGGGAATGTATTTATATTTAATTAAACTTCGGCATGTTGTCTTGCGGCACGGAGCGCTTATACAGGAGATGAATGCCGGAAAAAAGGGTCTAAGTGCCAGAAATATTCGAAACATAATTTTATCCCAGAAATGTGTTCTATGTGCCATCGCCAATAACCTAAATCAAGCATTTATGAACCATTTTTGGGAATGAAATTTTTTTTAGGGTTCCGTACCCAAAGGGTGAAAACGGGACCCTATTACTAAGACTATTATTATTATTTCTGCTGTCCGTCTATCTGTCCGTCTGTCCGTCTGTCACCAGGCTGTATCTCAGGAACCGTGACAGCTAGAGAGTTGAAATTTTCAGAGATGATGTGTATTTCTGTTGCTGCTATAACAACAAATACTAAAATCAAAATAATAATAATACAACATAAATACGTGTTTTTTTTTTGCTGTTTTTGGTAAGAGTCCGACTCGCTTTTGGCCGCTTTTCTTGACCAACTGCTTGCGCCAATCGTAGTCGGGCTACTCCCGTATAAAAGCTGTGTGCTTGTCGATAAGATGGCGCCGATTACCGCAAAATGGCGGTGGCGTTGTTTGCCGTAGTGAATTTACGTAATGTGCTATTAATTTATTGCCTACTAGCACGTTATTGAGGGATCCGATGGCTCACATAATGGATTTGTAATTATTTGAATAGTTTACCATCTGATCACCTTGAAATTGCTAAATGTGGCTCTGGATTTTCCAATTCATGTGCTCTGCCTACCCCTCTTGGGAATACGAGCGTGAGGATGTGTGTGTGTGTGTGTTTACCTTATACCTACCATTACGACTATGTTCCCAAACTGGGTAAGCAGAGCGGACGAAACGTGACATAGACAAAACCATGATTATGACTATTTCACGCTTCGTAGCCACTTCTAGCATTATTTCTGGTTTGAAAACAGATGGATGAAGCAGTATAATAGTGACAGGTTGCTAGCCTGTCACCAGACCTAAAGCATGCTTAAACCTATATCCTTAGTCGCCTCTTACGACATCCTCGGAAGAAATGGTGAAGTGCTATTCTATCCCGACCCCACTCAGGAGTTATTACCTACTCAGCATAGGATAATTTTTTGTAAGTATATTATTTTAGCCTAGCTGTTTGAATTGCGGCGTCTTATGCATGGTCATATAGGTTCGAATCCCAATCAGATCATGAATCAGAATTTTTCGAAAATAATGCCCGACTTCGAATTTGATATTAATCGTTTGATCATAATCGAGTTTGATTTATTCGTGATGGCTGCTAATGACTTAACGGAAGAAATGGAGAGGTGTAATTCAATACGGGGGAGAATAATAATACGTTACCTGTTTAACTTACTGTATACCTTAACTGTTTAGGTAGTTAAAACAATGTAAACAATCTTGACATGTCTTTTTGTTGAAATACATAGTCTAAAAATTAAAATCGTTACACGATACAATTCAATTATGAAAGTAAATTATTTTTTCATACCTAAATTGTAAAACGTAAAGATTTCGATTTATAAAGTGTACGTTTAAATAAAAAGGCACGTCAAGATTGTTTATATGTATTGTTTTAACTACCTATACAAATAAGGTATAGGGATTCTATTAACATTGTATTTGCAAAAGATTTTATGGGTGAAAACTCTACCAGTGGTACTGCGTCGGCACGACATTAGAAAAGTAAGTACGTTTATTCTCTTAAGGGAATATAAGCCAATTAATTAGCTGTTGAATTTATAACGAATCTTTTTCTTCATAAAAAGTAGAGCGAAAAAGTTTCCGATTGTCTTCATCGTTTGTTTAAAAAACTTTCCGGGAACGAAACGAACAGATTGCTGGCGAATGTTTTATTAATTAAATTATCTTTCAAATTAAATGTATAAAAACCCGTGTAAAGTGTGAGAAATGTGTTATAAAAACCGTGTACTTTCTATTTTTAATGCTCGTGCATTGAAATGAGTAAAAAGCGTCGTCAAAAATACTTAAAAACATAATAATTATCTTTAAATAATGGTTTGCAGCAACTATAGAATTGAAACAAAATGTTGTTTATAATGTTTGAGGTCTACTATGCAAATTATTATAAAACTAACTTAAAAATATGTCAAAAGTATACCAAATAGTATTGTGGTTTTATCTATGTACCGTTTTGTACGCTCTGTCTTTCCCATTTGGGAATACAAGGTGGTTGTATGTACCCATGAATATACGTAATTAATTAATTTTTTGTACTACTTTCCAATAAGCTAATTTCAAGAAAATAAACGTGTGGTAAATTAATTGTTACAGATCCTATAGATTGTGTGGAAGTGTCTTAGGTATGTATGTAAAAAAACCGTTCTGTTCTTTATTTTTTAATTTCTATGAGTTAAGAGTATAATTATGTTAAAAACATGTATCTCCCGACCTTTACAGGATTCTTCAGCAATCCCTAATATCATTAATTACTTGGGACCGAAACATTTAATATTCTTAATAACTACCCACATCTGACCTATCCCTTGCATATTTTCCTCATATAAGGACCTTTACAGCATCGTTAATAATGTATAAAAATAAATTGTCCCTTAAGGGGCTCTCTACACCCAACCGGCATTGCACAAATTAATGATACACATAGAAAGAAGTGAGACGAACAGCACTATTGATAAAGGTCGCTAGATGATTGTCATGTCATCTGGTAATACACATATGGATTACACTGAAGTTAAATTTTGTCGTGTGTTGTCGGGATAGAATAACACCTCTCCATTTCTTCCCTGGATGTCGTAAAAGGCGACTAAGGAATTAGGTTAATGCATATTTTAGGCGACAGGATAGCAACCTGTCACTATTATTCCTGCGAATTCAAAACCTGAAAAAACATGCTAAAAGTGGCCACGAAATATAAAATAATGACATGATTTTTTTTGCTTTAAAACACGTGTTTCTAGAATAAAAGTGCACAATAGGCTAGTGTTTAAAAGTGTCGCGTTTGTGCACGGCTCCTTAATAAATTGTTACGCCAATCTTCAGGCAAAATAAATATCTGTGATGTTTTGGATATTTGCAAGGACAAAAGGCGCCTACGCTTCACTTATTATTTGTAGTGAAAGAAATGTCTAATAATAGATACCTTTTAATAAAGAGGATACTCGTATATATGCTTGGAACATGAACAAATAGATAGGTACTTGATTACTTTTTACGTGACTACAGGTTAATCGTGCGCAAAGAATTTTTTTTCTTTGTAGTATTTTTACTTTTTCAATCACGTTACAATTACGTTACTGTAGATCTCAAGTCTTGTGCATGGAACCTAAAAAGGGATTGTCACTTGGTACTTATTATACTTATATTTCAAATTATGAATAAAACGCAATACAAACACATTACATATACATCACGCCTGCATTCCCAAATTGGGTAGGCAGAGCACAAAAAACGCTACGTGGACAAAAGCATGTGTATTTTTTGTGAAAACTTAAGAGGATAAGAGTCGCACCACTTCTCCATACAAACGTAGTCCCCTGTTTTCTCCGTGAATAATGACATTAGAGCAAACATTTTTTTTACATTATATTTGTATCTGTTGTGGCTATGCCCCTACGATTTGCTTGTATCGATATTCTAAATAAAAAAAAAGCCACAACAGATACAAATTTAAAGAAGAAAAAAAATTGCTCTAATGTCATTATTCACGGAGAAAACAGGGGACTACGTTTGTATGGAGAAGTGGCGCGACTCCTATCCTCTTAAGGACTTAAATCAGAATTTATTGAAATTTAGCTGACAAACCTGTTTGTCATTACTCTTTCAAATTTATAGATCGTTTTAACATTTACGACACGTGAATCCATAAATAATCTCTAGAAGTAGGTAATTTAAAATGTGCCCTAATGATGTAAATACAACAAAAACGTTACGTTTTAGAAATCCCCGTTTTGACGTCCCGCAATCTTACGGCATGTCACCAAAGTAGTCCCCGTTAACGCCCGTATCTTAAGATTACCATCCTCAACGCGTCTTCTCTTTAATAGCCAATTTGGACAATAATGACCCATTTATTCCAGAGAACACAAACCTTTTTTATTGCTGTCCGCGGATATTAAACCGCTTTTGTTACATTTCAATGACGGTTTAAATAAATTTGCTGCGATTTGGGGGGACTGTTTTTGCCTTGAAAAGGTTTCGCACGTCTGAAGGTTGCGTGTCCAACGGGGCTGGAGAAAAACTGACCAGTGGGCTTGCGTTATTTTGACAGATTTTTTCGTATCTGCTACCTACATACAGATACACTCCTGCTGCTTTCTCAAATGGATTAGCCTACGCACATAATAGTCAAAATAGGGTCTATAGATAGAGACTCTATAGGGTCGAAAAGTGCTCGGACGTTCTCCTACAAGAAGGTCGCCGGAAAAGGCTGGATGTAGGTCGCTTCCAATCGGTACATATGGAAATCCAAAGCCGAGGCATATGTTCAACAGTAGGCGTCTTATGGCTTAGTCTTGATTATGAGACAAAATTGGGACTATTTCACGTTACTATACCCAATTTCAGCACTATTTTAGATTAAAATTAGATAGAAGAAGTACAGCCTGGCTAATAATCTTAGTTACCGTGAATTTTCCAAAGTTTTATTTTTCTTATAACATGGTTTTACTGTTGGTGGTAACGTATTTTGCATGAATAAAATTTGTAGTTGCTTTGGATTTTTCATTAAAACCAAAAACTTCATGTTAACGGAAAATTGCTTGGTTTAGAGGGAGTTCATTAAAGTTTGCAAGTTTTTGCTTTATTTTTAATAGTTTTATTAAAAAAATATGGTTCCAAAATAGGCATGCCGAAGAGGACTTTGGTCATACATACAATCACGTTCAACAGCCACTTGTAGCTAATTACAGGCGTAAAACAGATCGAAAAGGTATAATTGTGACAGGCTGGTGGACTGTCGCCTAAAGCATACTTAAACCTATTTTAATCCCCTGACATCTACAGAAGAAATGGAGAAGTGTTATTCTAACGACACCACAAAAGGAAATTAAATTAATTGAATTAATTGCAACCACAACATACCCTTACAAGGGCTATTTTTTCTTCAAACGTGCATTAAAAATGCTCAGTAATTCCTAACCTATATCGCCCGTAGGTCTGATGGACGCGTCCGCTTATATCACACATTTCGCTTCACGGTGGACGAAAGAAAGCGGCATTTACTTTTATGGCAGCAACTTAACGAGGCTCCCAGGTATCTGCTAATGTATCATGACGTAAAGCCAAATTGTGCTTTCTCAAGTACTTAATAACTGCCTATAAGAATAAACAGTATGCCATTGTGGCCAATTTCTTTTGTGATTTTAGGTTGTGAATGGGCAGAGATTTGTATTTTTGCAGTCGAAAGTGAAATTACATTTTAAATGCTATGTGAATGAGTGCTGAAGTAGTTAATTATAGTTTATGGGCGCACATTGAACAATCTAAAGAAATGTTGATTTTGTGCTAAGATGAGATCGAAAATTAGTGTAACAAAAAATGCAGCATGTAACAAAGAATGACTAATGAAAAACCGTTAAACATTGAAATTGTGTACTTAACTCCTTCCTTCAAAACTACATAGGTACATCATGCCTATATTCACAAATGGCAGCAGAGCATACGAAACGAAAACATGAAATCATGACCATTTCGCGTTTTGTAGCCGATTCTCGCATTTTGTTTGACTTTAAGTTAAAAGAAGGATATAGATGTAGTACTATGTACCATCGAACCAATTAATTCCTGACCCACCATAGAACCTATTCACAGTGAACGCCATAGTGACATTGCATTGCTCGACAAAGGAAATGTTTATGACGTTTATTGTGACAACGTTCTGCGGTGGGTCAGGAATCCGTTGGTTCGATAGTACCTATGCTTTAGGGGACGGGCTGGCTACCTGTTACTATACCTACCTACCTAACTCTAGCTGTTTCTAAATCTTCCTGTATGGTGTTGGGCTTAAAATTACATTTCTCTTTTTTTCTGTGGATATCGTAAGAGGCGACTTAGGTATATTTTAGGTACAAATAAGCGGCCACGAAACGTAAAATAGTCAGGGTTTCATATGCTCTACCCATCTCATAAGGAAATACAGGCGTGATGTATGTGCATGTTCTAAAGGTGAAATAATCGTGGGTTTTTTATGTTGCAGGAAATATTACATTTTTCATTCATTTAAGTGTCGTTTTGATTTCCCAGCTACAACAACCAGAGCAGAATCCAAATGAAAATGCTGCAATTTGAATTCCAGAGGCGCGTAACATTTTCGAAGAATTATTTGAAGTGAACGCGACAGATGTGAAAAATCTCACTCCGCTCGCTTGGCGTGCGTTCGCTCCAGTTCGCGCGAATTTGAAATTATTTTATGCAGCCTTTGCATTTTACTCGGTTTCAGGATTTAGTTGCGCGGGAAAACTGGTTTTGCGTTGGGATTTTGTGGTTTAAAAATGTTATTCATATCTGATTACTTGTTGACTAAACAGACGTACTGTCATACATACATACAACATCACACCTGTATTCTCAATTGTAGATGGCAAGTTGTATATTTAAACAACCGATTTTCGAAACTTCGTAAGCGCGATGTAGGAGTCTTTAGTTCGGCTATTCGACGAAAGAGGGCTACACCTGCTTCACGTTTCGTGATCAATTCTAGCTTATTTTTAGGTTTTGAGTTGACAGGTATAATAATGACAGGTTGGTAGCCTGTCGCCTAAAATTTACCTCAACCTACTTCCTTCACCTCTACATCCTCAGAAGGAATGAAGAGGTGTCATTCAAAACCCTACAACCCACGACAAACGGACTATATTATTACTTCTATCCAGGGATTTTGTCCTAACTAAGCTCAAGAAAAGTGGTTACCTCGTTACCAGTGCCCGCGGGACTGTTCGCATTTTCGTTTCGTTTTAATTTCTCAAACAATTAAGCTGTGGCGTTAGGGATTATGTTATTAGTGAGGGTAGTATCTTGCCTTTGTTTATTTCGACCTCGTTATGCTGATTGTGATAGTCTCTTTTACTGTGGGAACCACAGACTTTTATCGAAATAGATGACTCAAGTGTATGTACTTCGCGTGCTAAAAGGGAGCCAAAAGAGAGAGCAGTGCTCTTCCTTTGACGCGATTTCATTTAGTCTTGTACTACTTAGATTAGGTCTTACTTCCTAGAAACAGGACACCTTGAATAAGGGGGCGTCACCTTTAAATCGGTTTCACTTGGACTGTCCATTCCCATCATTAAAGCGCTCAAGTGACGTTACAGTAGGTAGAGAAAAAGTCGCACGCTTGGTTTACAAATGCAGGAACTTGCGGCATCTATTTCAATTTAAGTCTGTGGTGGGAACTTTTTGTAGTAGTTCACCGCATACCATATACGGCGACCGCAACAGTGCATAGAACACGGCAGTCGGCCGCATACGGCGAGTGATACCTGTCAAAGCTTGATTAGCTGACAGTCAAGTGGTCGGTGGGCAGTCTAATGTAAGGATGCTTTTCGTTTTTCGATGTAGTGTAAAACTATACCGTTATCGATGTTAAACTTTTTGATAAACCAAAAAACAAGTGTATTATATGTATATATTTTAAACCAGTCGATATTCCAATTGTGTAACTTATCTGTAACGGTCAGAAATAGCCCTTACGTCTAAAGGTCACCGTAACTCGATATAAAAATAAAATTTCTGGTAAACTTTCATCTGAAATCAGGACAACTTGTCGAGCGCGAGTTACCAACTATTCGTCGAAAAACGCGAATAAAAAGTCTATAATACCCTCCAAGAATTATCGCCAAGACTCGCAACTTTTATATTAAATTTCTTGTGAACTTGTTTTGCAAGAACCAATACAGACGCGCTGCTTAAATCAGAAATATAGTAGGACTATGAAATGGTTTGAATTTAATTAGACTTAGAAGGTATGAAATATTACGTAAAAAATCTATGGCCTATGTTCAGACGTAATAAGCAAATGACCTACATGTATCAAGTAACGGTAGAATGTTTACGTTCGATTCAAATTTCGAACATCTTAAAACAAATGATGATCAAAGAAGAAAACAAAATATTTCAAATTTGGAACGCGTGATCGACGCGGCTAGCGGCCGTTGCAAAGCTGATGCGCAATTGTTTGTAGAACTCCGTTTTGCCACCATTTTTTCCGTTCTTTGCTAGTTGTTTGATCCCGTGTAAGATAAATTATAAAGGTGTCCACTAGTTGGAAAGGTATGGAATATTTAGTTACGCAAGCTCAAGTTGTTGCAGAAAAATCAGGAATATTTGCTAGAAATTCAAAAAGTCGGGGGAAAACAAGCATATTTCTATTATTGTCATACCTCTACATTCGAGCTTGGACTATGGAAGTTAGGCGGATGTCTGATGCCGATCTTTCGCAATACGGAATACGTGATGTACGTAAAATAGATTAGAAGCCAAAAATTGGCTATAGTTTGTATAAATAATACACTAACCTGCGCTGGACTCTTCGCAGTTGTCGAGTCTTTGTCAGCATACTCGATGCCCGGCGTGGGAGGCAATGGAGTCGGCAAGAGAGCCGGAGCTCTCTTCTCTATCTGCTCTGCTCTCCGATCTCTGCTGTCCTTCTCTTTACTTCTTGCTTCTTCTGCGTGGCACGCTGCCGTCAGCACTAATACTGCGAACTGGAAAAGCGCGTAATCAGAGGTGTCATTGGCACACTGGTTTGGTCATATAGAGAGGATGGATGAAAGAAGATTTACTTAACAAATTTATACGGGGAATGTGGATGAGTGCATTAGGAGGAGAAGACCTAGACGGAGGTTCCGTGACCAAATCGCGGACGTTTTAGAAACAGGTTAGGTCAAGAGTACCCGAAACCGACGATCATGTATTGTATGAGGAAATTAATGAATGTGGATGAAGCAAAAGAGGTAAGTATGTCAGGATCGTAGCGAATGGAACAAAGTGGTCTCTGCCTACCCATGTGGGAAAGAGGCGTGACGTTATGTATGTTTGTATAATGCACCCAAATTTTATTCCATTCAAACTGCCACTTGCGTATGTATGGTAATAATTACTTGTCATTATTAAAGTGATTTTAACCGACAAGGCGAGACGAAACGTAGCGAGGTGTTAAATTTAATTTGCGTGACATTAGAAGAAGATAACATTGTTGGCGTTTTGTGCGTTTTTTTTTTCAAAACAAAACACAGTCTATTTATTTTCTCAATGATGCTTGGAAACTTTCGGCGTTCATCGGGATTTTAAATTTACACTATTAATATTGTTACAATCAATATTTTTCATATTGCATCTCTCCGTTTCTTCCATCGACGTCGTACGAGGTGATTTAGGAAATATGTTTGAGTTTGCTTTAAGACAGAGAGAAGACATTTTTTATTTATTTTGAAATTAGATGTAGCCATGAAAGATGAAATACTCATGGCTTTATCTATGTAACGTGTCATAGTTTCTACTATGTAACAGGCGTGACATTTACATAATATTATGTACGTAAATAAAAAATTCCGATACTTGACAATAACTATTGGCATTAACAAAATTCACAAACATCCTTCGTCACGTCTGCATTCCCCAAATGGGGTAAAGAGAGCACACAAAACTCTACATTGACAAAACCATGAATGTTACAAATTTTGATGCCACTTTGAACAGGATAAAATGTAATTTACTCAAGGAATAAATCAATCTTTACTCGCAAGTAAATACATTTTTCACATGAAACAAGCGGGTATAAGTGACTTAACCCAACACCAAATTTCATTCTCGTTATCTTGAATCCACGGAAGAAACGGAGTGTTGTTCTACACCCAACACCAGCTTAAACAACACAACACTTGCAACTAACCATAAACTTCATTCTCATCACTTGTCACTATGTTAACGTTTAACTGTCTGTTAGTAGTTTCACTGTACCACTATCTCACTATAGACTATCTGCAGGTATAGACGCGGTGCGTATGTGGACGCGGGCGCAGCGTGCGCGCTTATAAGCGCATGATTCTGTTGGGAAGAGATCGTACAGTGCGGCGATGCGTATTGGCTGTTGGCGCGGAAAAGCTCGACTTGAATGTCCAAGAATTGCCGGTTTCTAACTTGACAAGGTTAGAGGGTTCCATGGAAATGCGTTGCGCCAACTGAACCCACTACTTAAATAATTATCAAAGCTCTCTCTGTAGTCTAGTCTCTGTAGTGTAGACTCTCTGGTCTCTGGTCTCCGCGTCACAGGCCGCGAGTCTAGTGCAGAGGCCGCTAAAGAATGTTAAAATGTTGTGTTTTTATGGCAATAAATACTTTTTTACTTTACTTTACTTTAGCTACCAGCGTTTTTCATTTTAGTGTGGTCCAGTTTAAGTAAGTAATTCAAAGCGCATAATTATTTAGATACATCACGCATGTTTTTCGAAATGGAGTAGGCAGAGCACAGAAACCGCTACATAGACAAATCCATAGCTATTCCACGTTTCGTAGCCACTTCAAGCATATTTTTTAGGTATCAAGTTCAGAGGTACCTACTACGTAATGACAGGTTGCTAGCATGTCGCTTAAAACATACCTTAACCTATACCTTTAATCGATTCCTACGACATCCACGGAAGAAATGGAAAGGTTATTCTAAACCCGACATCATACGGAAAACCTATACAAATGGAAGTTGAAATATAATGAGCAATGAGCCAATTCTCACAATCCTGACTAGTAGGTCACTTTTGCACAACGTCCGGTCGCCAGCCTGTCTGTCATACGAACTTTTACCCTACTTGCCCGACGTTGAAGCGAGTTTGAGTAGCCATAGCTACCAAACGTACTTTTTTGATGCAATGTGTTTACAAGCTTTTAGTTACCCTACGAATACTGCGTTAAGTGTCGCGATACAACTGCGGAGCGAACGGCGCCGAACGTTCGGTTGAATACGATCGCAGTGCTTTTCAACTAACACTAACTAAGCGTCAGACGGCCTAAGCACTGTGATATTTGGAACGTATTTTACCGAACATAAGTCACCGTACGTTCCGCAGAGGTGTTGCGAATTGTCACGATATAAAGAACCAAGAAGATAGCAGAACTAAGTCTATTCATCGATGACTATCTTCCTCTATTTTTAGTGAGAAATACTCGTGATATTTAGTTATTTACATAATAATGTTATCTATTATTCGACGGGTTATAAAAACCATGTGCTAGGCTTTTTTTTTCATGAAATTTGAAAAAAAAAGTGAATATATATTATTGATATTGTTGCTGTTTTTTACACATACATAATTTGATTTAACTTTACTTCGTCAAAACATATCGCTAATTCACGCCGCCTTATTGTGCCACTGTCCTAACAACTGTCAAAACAGTTACTGACGGCAGAACCTTGTCAAATCCAACGTTACAAGCTGTTGAAGTCTTCAGAAAAATTTAAAACTATTAAGGTGCTGCGCAGCCGACAGACTATCCGTGACGCACTTTTTAGTCTGTGAAAATAGACCCTATGCAGATATGCAGTAATGCATACGACGCGCAAAAAGTCCGGCGCACAATGCATATAATCGATGCAGACTTAGTGCACCGCAGACTCGATCGCATAAATGTGTGCCGTCGAGCTGCACCTTATGAGAAGGTTGGACAGATAAAGTACGATTTGAATAGTCGAGCTGTACTCTTGAACTGAATTCCTAATACATCAGTATGATTAATGATCTCAAACCTTGAACTCGAAGACTTTTAACTAATGTGTAAGTATTGTTCTTTGATTAATTACTCAAAACGTATTTTTAACGTTTTGCATTTGTTTTCCTATGTACGAATACAAAGTAAAGTCTTAAAGACTAATTAAATTTGTGTAGACTTTATGGGACACACTGAACAGCTTAGCTACATCTAATCACACCTATGTTTCCAAACTGGGTAGGCAGAGCATACCAAACGTGACAGATAAAGTCATGTGTTGTGACTATTTCACGCTTTGCAGCCACTTCTAGCATAATTTGAGATTGGATTGGTGGAACAGGTATAATAGTGACAGGTTGCTAGCCTGTCGCCTAAATCAAACAAAAAGACATCCACGGAAGAAATGGAGAGGTATAATTCTATCCCGACACCACACAGGTAACAGCTTTTACTATGAAAACTAATAACGAAATCACGAAAAAATCCGCAGGCCATTATTTTACATGATACTGATACAGATTTATTATAAAGAGTAGTCATCTTCTTTTGAGGGTTCTACATTTAAGTTTTAAAGACTCTACATTCAAGTTCAAAAATCAATATTTTATGTTTATCGGTTTTTTTAGTTTAACCGAACGAGGATTAAATTCACTTTTAGAATCAGCCTTTTTATCCACTTTTTCACATGAAAAATCGATTGACTCGTGAGAGAAGCGTGACTAAATTTTAGTCTCATTTAGCTGAATGTCTTAAGACATCTTTCTAAACGCTGGCTCTAAGCTAACTCGAATATGTAACATTTGTGCAACTTCAAAAATGTTAATAGTTCCCGGTGTCATTATGACATTTCAAAAGTCCATCCAACCGGTTGTATGGGTGTTGCTTGTATGATTTCATTTTTCTAGCGATCGTTTAGCTTACTTTACCTCTTTAACTTACGAAATTTCCACGGTTATGATAAATAGACTTGTCTGGACTTGTTAGGGTTGACACTGCGTCGTTCTTTTGATGAGATTTAGGTATTTTTCACATGAAACTACCGTGAGACTTATTCAAAGTGAAATAAAACGGATACGGTTTTTATATCTAGATTAGTTCGACATGTTTTGAGCCCTACCTTCATTCGATGATGATGATGGGTCACGAATTTGCTCGAAACATGTCGAGCTAATCTTGATATAACGACGTGAGTATATCTGTTTTATTACACTATGAGAATTAGGGAGTTAACTACATTACATACATACATTCATCATGCCTGTATTCCCAAACACCACACAAACAAAGCCATGATTGTTCACATTTCGCGGTCACTACTTTTAAGGGAAAGCGTTTTTAGGATTCCGTGCCCAAAGGGTGAAAAATGAACTCTATTACTGAGACTTAGCTATCCGTACGTCCGTCTGTCGTCGCGTCGCCAGGTTGTATCGTACGAACCGTGCTAGCTAGATTGTTGAAAATTTCACCGCTTTTCTATTGCTGCTATTTACGACAAAAATACTACTAAAAATAAAATAAAACATTATTTTGGGGCCCAATGTAACAATCGAGATTTTTTCCAATTTTTGATACGGAACCTTTCTCGCTCGTCCGGCTCGCACTTGGCCGGTTTTTTTCAGCAACTCCACGTCAATGCAACATACTGGCGAGTGACATATTAATTTGCTTGGGAAATGTGTCTAAGTCTTGCGCAAGCGCTGGGCTGTTAAATGGCGAGCGAGCACGTGTGTTCCGCGCCCGCATAGCTTTCGCGTAAGTCACATTACATAGATAGATAGATAGCCGTCTTATAAACTGCTAGGTACTCCTGGTGTGATATTGAGATTAGAAAACCCATACATACATACATACAATCATGCCTATGTTCTCAAATAGGGCAGAGCACACAAAACGTGAGACAAATTCATGACTATTTCACGCTTCTAGCATAATTTTAGGTTGGAAAACAGATGAGAGGAAGTATAATAGTGACAGGTTGCTAGCCCTACCTATTTCCTAAGTCGCCTCTTACTACATCTTCGGAAGAAATGGAGGTGTTATTCTATCCCGACACTACACAGGAATTGTTATTAACTGCCATAATACTCCCCGTGTAGTAGTGACCTTAGAAAACAGTTCTCCATTTCTTCCGTGGGCTTCGAAAGAGGCTGTTAAGGTTATGGTATGTTTTAAAAGACAGGTTAGCATCTGCTACTGTTATACTTCTTTTATATAACTGAAAATCGAAATAGAAACCGTAGTCACAGTCATGACTATAAGGCTCAATTCACACCAGAAGAGCAGCGCAGCGCGGCGTAGCGGAGTGCAGTTTTCAGCGTCATGAGAATTGTAACTTTATTTTCATTACAATAAGACTTATTATCGCATGAGAAACTCCAACGAGGCGCGCGGATGCCCGCGGATCCGCGGGAATTCCAGCGAATTCCATAAAAGAAGCCGTGCGACTGCGCGAATAGTCGCGGGAATGCTCGAGGATGCTCGAGCAGTCGCCAGCGGCCGCTGGCAGTATCCCGCCCAGAGATCTTAGACTTCCCGCCCACTCCCCGGGTCGCTGCGCTTCGCCGCCCTTCGCCGCTCTTCTGGTGTGAATTGAGCCTTAGCATAATTTTAAGTTGAAACAGATGAAATAAGTATAATAGTGACAGGATGCTAGCCTCTCCCTTAAATTCCGTAACCTAAATCCTTAAACGGCTCTACGACATCTTCGGAAGAAATAGAGAAATGATATTCTAAACGCGACACCTTACGGGGAAAAGAACAACGCAGTTCGCGTTTGGCAGCAGCAGCTGACGCGGCTCCTAGATGATGGGCTACAAATTAGTCCGAAACATGTCAAGCTAAACTCGATTTGATTAACGTGAGTTATCCGAACAATTTTCAACATACGACTGTCTTAATACACCTTTTTCGGAATCATAACTCTTTTTGGATAAAAACCTAATAGTAACCACAGACCGTGATGGCTGCGGCAAAGTCCTTGACCTGTCGCAACTAACTCTTCACAACAAATTTCTTACTTTTTTAGGGTTCCGTATCCAAAGGGTAAAAACGGGACCCTATTACTAAGACTTCGCTGTCGGCCTGTCACCAGGCTGTATGTCAAGAACCGCTAGCAATTTAAATTTTCACGCAGAACGCAAGAAGAGCTAGGCAATTTAAATTTTCACAGATGATGTATATCTTCCGTGTGGTGCCGGGTTAGAATAGCACCTCCCCCTTTCTTCCCGTGGGTGTCGTAAGAGTCGACTCTGGGAAAGGGTTAGTGTATTGTGGGCGATGGGCTAGCAACCTGTCACCGCAATATCACGTTTAACCATCTAGTTACCTTGAATTTGCTAAACGTGGCACTGGATTTTTGAATTCCAGTGCACTGCCTACCCCTTCTGGGAATAAAGGCGTGGGAAAATGTATGTATGTATGTATGTATTTCTATTGCCACTATAACGACAAATACAAAAATTAAAATAATAGTAATAACTAAGGGGAGGGTTTTAGGTTAGATTAGGGGGGAGTTTTTAGTGGTTACCATTCTGCGAGCTACAATCTCAAGAACCGTAATAGTTAGGCAGTTGAAATTGTCACAGGTTACCTGACGTATTGTCATTACAACAACAAATATACTCAAAATAAAATAATAATAATAATGAAGGGGGCTCTCATACAACAAACAGGTTTTTGGCGGTTTAAACTGCAATTCACCTTTCATTTACCTAGTCAATGGTACGGAACCCTTTGCCTGCGAGTCCGACTCGCACTTGGACGGTTTTTTTGTAATAATTAGCGAAAAATCCTTGCGCTACCACATACTTAGCTAAAATGTGGTTTGTTTGATGTCAGTTTAAACGAGAAACTTTAAATTGTATCTAGTTTAAGTTTAGATTGAGATTGAGAGAGCAAAGAATACAAAGCTGCACTGTTTGGTAAATAAATGAGGAGCTCCAGTCTTCTCATAATTTGAGTGTCACTTAATAGAACTGAAGTTATCATAGATTGTTTAACAGAGTGTATTCTTTGTCGGATTTCTAATTTTTTATTCAATATGGTTTGCAATCTCAATAAGAGTAATTAAAGTGTTTTTTTTATTATTATTGTAAATTGACTTCTTATAATGGGCCATTTAACCCCCTTTCTGCTCACTTAACTCGTATTTTTGTAACATGTATAGGATTCCATGATCTATTTCCTTATAATTCTGAACTTATCAAATCTATTGATACAAGGTCTTCGTTTAAAAAAGCCGCTTTTGAATTGATTTTCTTTTATGAGCTCTACGGTGTTCCAATGATAGAATAAAACCTAAAAACTTCTAGTTATAAAGTTTCCCTTTCCGCGCCATAATTTAAAAAACAAACTAGTAAACATTCATCCCTTAAAACAACACCAAAGTCATATTTTCGAAACTAAAAACTACACTTTGCAGGGGTAAAGTTAGTTTCACACCGCTAAAGAAATTTGGCTTTAAACAAACGCAAGTTCTTAAACTTGGCGCATTATTTCAGTGCTTGGTGCAGTTCCTTATTTACTTTTATGTCGGAACTTGGCGAAGTTTCCTCTCCTGACCAGAGATACGAGTACAAAGGAGTCATTCCAATGTAGAGTTAAATAAAGTTCACATTCTCTAAAAGTGCACTTTATGCTGGAAGCCCATCTAGTTACATACAAACCATTGTCATAACATAACACTTAAAGGATAAAGTTGATAGTAATTTTCTTTGGTAAATATAATTGTTCCGAGTCATAATTATATTTTGATACAATTGATTTTACCACAGTGAAATCAAACTTTTGTTCAGAAAAGTAGGTTAGGTATATGTATTAATATAACGTGCATCAAATTAATGTCCACACCATAACACTGCAAAAAATGTAGGGCTGTAGTTATGCATAATGATGATTACGACGAAACTAATACTAAAACTACTTATAAAAAACATGGCTTCAAACTTTATGCAACCCGATATGGACCCCTTTTGGCTATAATGTACACACTCTAAAGATACAGTGCAATTTTTCCAAGACGCATTATATTCCTGAAAGGCAGACTCACCCAATTCAATACTTTCTTGAAAGATACATTACCTATGTATCCCTCCCACAAAGTCCACAAGATTTTATCATGAATGTACTATTTGAGAAAATGTTAATGTAAATGTCATTGGGAAGTGTAATTTTAAGCTAAGCGTCCACTTGTCGGTATCGTACGCATCGGACGTATCGCACGCAACGGATTGTAGTATTCTTTGTATAGAAACTCATACAAGTGCGTCCACCTGTCCGCATCGTACGCATCTCATTTCGCCATACATCTGATTGAATCCGATGCGTCCGATGCGTGCGATGCGGACCTGTGGACGCTTAGCATTAGAATGCACGTTTAGAGAAAATGCAAATTTCGAGAAAGATTCTTTTGAAGAAGTGCGCAATTAGAGAAAGTGAAAATTTCTAAGGGCAAGTCTTTAAAAGGCGGACTCTCGATGTCTTCCTAGCAACACAAGTTAGCCCGTTACAGGTAGGTTTGTCTCACGCCTGGTCGTGCTAAGCCGCTTAATAAAAATGTAATAATGAAATAAGTATTACGAATAGTGAACTCGATAGCCGTAACAACGTCCGGTCAACATTACTCGGATACTGTGTGACATAATAAGACCCCAGTAAGTCAAGACGTAGTGGAGCTTTTTCAAAGTAACACCTAGGTGAAAAATTCTTGAGATTTTCGTTTACCTCAAAGCATTTATTGCGATAAAAAATCTATATTCTAAGCTACTTACTATCAAATTATGCTATTGCAAATTTTATTAATCTTTGTAATTGAACATTAGAAAAAAAATAGCAAAACAAAAAGCAACATCTCAAACTTTTGCCTTTTGTATACAAATTAACGTTTAAATCTTGGACTACATATTATTTCATGAACTTTATATATTTAGTCGACTTTACATCACTAAATCACTGTTCCCCATTAGCCATTGAACTTCTCACTCATCGATCGTGATGTCATATCGATATGTCATAAAATAAATCGATAGCAATCGAGTCAGAAGTGGTTTATACGAAGGAAACACCCAAGTTACCTCACAAGCAATAAATAGAGACAGGTAGCCTATAGACAGAATTACTTTTCCCACGATACACTTTTCTCTTAACTTCTTATGCAAAGTCTTTCTGTATGCGACATGCAATAATTTAATGCCTTTGCGACATGAAAATACAGCTTTGGAGAGAATTTTGAAATGCTTTTTATGGCGGATATGTTTTTTATATTATTACATTACCATTTTAAGAGTGCCTTAATCCGAGACAAAATTTTATTGACCCTTAATCTGTCAGTTAGATTGGTACTAGAAAAATGTCTTATGTGGTGTCGGGATAGATAGATAGATTAACACTCCGTTTCTTCCGTGGATGTCGTAAGAGGTGACTAAGGAAATTGGTTTAGGTATGCTTTAGGCGACAGGCTAGTAACCTGTTACTATTGTGAGGTAGTAACCTCTATGATCTGTTCTCAAATATTAAAATTATGATAGAAGTGGCTGCGAAGCATGAATTAATAGTAATCATGGTTTTATTTATTTCACGTTTCGTATGCTCTGCCTACTCCGTTTGGGACCATAGGATTGATTGTATCTATGTATTTATATACATGATTGATAATAAAGTAAAAATTGTGAAACCAAAACTTAAAAATTAATTAATTAACATTTTCGAATAACTCAAAAAAGGGTATCACTTTTACTGAACTCATTTTTATATCTGGTAGGTGACCTGACCTTTCACTCTCCAACCACGCTACTGTATCTTACTTGACAACATACAAGACTGATGAGATCATACCATTACATAACGCTGCTCTAAACAAAAAAAAAACTAGTGCAGACTTGCCAATATAAGATCAACTTTCACTGTACTAAGTATTATATGTTAAATCTCATATGTTAAACCCGTTACACTTGGGTTAACGCCCTGACACTCAATACCCACAAGTTTAGTATATTTGGTTTGCGTTAGAACTCTCTCATAAACCGCTTTAGCTACTACTTCTTAGTTTATTAGTATTAGTGGGGCAATGGTTCACTGCGACATGGTTCCGCCGTAGGCTAAAAGAACTTGTTAGGGCAGGGGTTCCCAAAGTTGTCTGGGCTATGGCTAATCTAACACAAATTTACAAATTTGAGACCCACGAATAATTTAGAAATATCAAAATGAAGTGTAATTTTTTTGTAGCTTCATTAAAAAAGTTATTCCAATAGGAAACATAAAATTATTTCTTATGTTTAGGTATCACAATTTTGCCATCAGGTTCATCAGGCTCAAAGGAAAGAGGACTTTTGCATAGCTTTATTCACAGGCCACTGGCTCAGTCGCTTGGTGTCTCCTTCTACAGGCTGGGCCCACCTAAGGGCCATAGCACACGGCGTATTTTATACGCGCGCACGACGCGCGTATTAAGAACGCGCGTCTTCGGCGCGTCGACTGCGCGTTTTAAATACGCCGTGTGCTATGGCCCTGGTTAGAAGGTTGCGTTCAAATCGCGTTTGAAGCGCGTATACGCGCGTCATCTGCGCGTCGACTGCGCGTTTTAAATACGCGGTCTGCTATGGGCCTAACATTCGCTCTCGACTCACCTGTGGGTGGCGACCTACAGTTTGGGAATCCTTGTGTTAGGGTATGAAATTGGCAGTGAGTTGTTCTAGAAAAACAAATCAATTGCTAGCTTGGAGATGACTCAAGTGACTACGTAACTCGGGAAGTGGGTTTGGTTTCTTAATCCACTATTGAGTCTATTGAGCATCAAAACAAAGACCTGATTATTGTCTTGGTGACAAATTGGCCCAATTGTGCCAGATTTGGAGCAAAAAATGCTTTGAAATTGGAAGTGGGTCAGCTCTTTTTACTTTTATTGTTGAGCCACGAATATTATAATTTGTAGAAACTTCTAGCACGTCAACTTGCCTCTCATTTAGAAATCCTTTCTTTTTGCGGCGGAGTCCACAATAAAAAATGTTTTTTTCACTGAACTTGGCTCTCCTTTTTTACATTTATGTTTTTGGTGCGATAGTTTACCTCACTGGAGATAGGATATTGTATGAGCGTTATGTCTTTAGTAAGCTATAGTATCGTCAGATTGAATATTTACCGTAAATTAGGTACTTGACTAAAAAACAATTTAGTCCGTCAGCTAGATTACAAAAAAAATGTTTATTATTTCATTTGACGAACAAAAGGTGGCGAAAAGGTGAGAAGTTTCGATTGAGGTACAATTTTAACCGAGGGTTGAGGTCACAAGCCCCCGCTCCGGAAGTTTGATGATCTAAGTACATATATTTAATTATTTGTCAAACCAAAAAACACGTCTCATTATTTTTCCATAATTTAACGAACGGTCTAATTAGAATTACATATTTTTAATCCAGTCGACATCCCAATTGGCTGTGTAAATCAATTTCATTCACTTAACCAGGTGTCTAGTACGGCTCATTACCAGTACGAATATCTAATGATCTAATCCATCCATCAAACCACAAAACAATAGTAAGCATAATACCTACTTGTACAGTTACGTAATGGCATAGCACAGTGAAAGCGATAGTAGTATAAAATAGCTTAGAAGTCGACAACAAATTTTAAAGTCCCTGGCTGCTAACTTGGTACTGCTTTTTTCACGGAAAATCAATGCTCGAATTTACCACCATTATTTAAAATCTTGCCACGTTAGACGCCGGGGATTGTACAGCCCGACCAATTAAATTTCTGTTATGATAACTAGATGACTGAAAACACGTGACTTTACGGAGTAATAACTCTACATGTCTTCTGTGGATGTCGTAAGAGGCGTTATATTTTAGGCAATGGGCTAGAAACCTGTTACTACTGTGTCTACCCACTTAAAATCTAAAAAAATACTAAAAGTGGCCAAAGCACGTGAAATAGTTATGGTTTGTCTACCTACGTTCTGCTCCATTTGGGAATAATAGGCGTGATGTGTATTTAAATACTTCAATGTTTCGGCAGCCTACAGCAGCCGTGGTCTCGATCATTTTTTTTAAATATCTTGGTTACATTTTCAATCGTATATCTACCGGTGTGCAGCGGGTGTCCTGGCCACACAAGGTTGTCACTATAATCAGATAGTCTTTATTAATTGCCTGTTCAGTAATTATAATTAAGACGCCATCTTGATACGGGCTGCAAATGTCTTTTGTTTACGCCGGAAAATGGCTGTCCAGATTGCGATGTTACGAAATTAAAGGTACAGTATTGTTGACTATAGTTTGGTTCTAGAGATAAACGTAATATAATGTATGCTGTATGCTGTCGCGTTACTATTTCCATTCAGTAAGTCTACCACATTTATTGTTATTATAATAGAAGTTGAGTCACTAGTAACTAATTTAAATGATATAGTTCCTACCTTTTCATGTTGACGATTTGTACTTGTCTTGACAAGGCTCTCAAAGCAAGTATCAAAATAATTGTTACAAAAAATTACTTGAGTTGAAATGGATTAGAATGTCACGTCTTTTTTTCTTCCGTTAAAGTATGTTTTAGGCGACTAGTTAGCAACCTGTCACTATTAAAACACTTTCATCTGTGTTAAAATCTAAAAACTTGCTAAAAATGGCTACGTAACGTGAAATAGTCGAGATGTTATCTATGTAAAGTTTGGTGAGCTCTACCTACTCACATTTTAACTATCTACCTAAATGTCCCTTTAAATCACAAAACGTCAAACGTCCAAAAACGTCTAATCGTCGTTTTGGTATCTCAAAACCAATCCGCTCGAGACTGAGTCCGCGTTTTATTCTTGCTCCTGTTTGCTTAGGACTGTCGCGTCCTGATTTTGAGGAAAACAATATTGTTCGAGAGCCCAGCACGATACTAAACGCAGTGGATAAACACCCATTTAGAAGGAGATAGCACGCGTAGAGGTAAAAAAATAATGATGACACTATTTCTTGTCTGTGAACATAATATTAAACGTAACCTTCATTGAAACCTTCACCTCCACTTTTTTTCAATTGACATTTCGTTGCTGCAACAGTGGTGTACAAACGCCCTCAACCAACATGAAAAAAGATATGTAGGTATCATTTGTTCACTAAGATCACTCACTCATTTTCCTCGCTACATCAGTAGCTCGTCCAAAAATCGTATCATTCTCTCATCACTCATCTATTATCTCAATCACTTTTTCACTCGCTCTCACTCATAGGTATAAAGACAAGTTTAAGTAAAATTGAGTGGTGCATCTGTGCCTTGAAAAAAAGAAAGATCTGCCGTGAAAGGCAAGGACCATACGATCCGGTCATGAGAACAACATCGCAGTGAATGTAACTGTGCCCAAGGGTGAGAGATACTGAACTAAATAAATTTACCTACATTCGGATCTGAACTGATATAAACAGTGATTGAATGAAATGACCCCCGTGTGGTGCCGGTTTAGAATAGCACCTCCCATGCCGTGCCCTTTAGCCCTAGCCCTTTCATCCCGTGGGTGTCCTAAGAGTCGACTCTGGGAAAGGGTTAGTGTATTGTGGGCAATGTGCTAGCAACCACCTGTCACTACAATTATCACATTTAACCATCTGGTTGCCCTGAAATTGGTTAACGTGGCACTGGATTTTTGAATTCATGTACTCTGCCTACCCCTCTTAGGAATACAGGCGTGAGAATATGTATGTGTATGCGTGTATGTGAATGAAATGAATGCATACCTTTTTTGATAACATCATTTTTGAGTTACACATCTCTAACCGACATTTAAGGCCCAGAGAGCTCTTGAGTATCGTCCGCCGTCTGCTAGCCCTGCCGACCGCCATGTTTGTTTGTTTATACTAATTTTGTTTACCGAGAAAATGTTTTGGGCGAGGAAGTAGTTCTCATTGTTGTTTTATTCCTATCCAACCCAGTCCGTTTCTGTTTGTCTCCAAAAGGAAAGTATTTATTTGGATACAGTTAGGTTTGATCCCACCTTTGAGGTACTGTGAGTACCTAACCGTATAGAAGCTACAAATAAATACATATAGGTTCCATCGCGTAAAGGGATTGTTGAGCCACTTACCTGTGTTTGTAACTTGGTCGTGAAATACTAATCCAATAGCTGACATCTCGTCAGTCACATCGGTCATTGATTACACGTCGAAATTGCGAACAGTGGCAAGTGGCTTAACAACCCCGGTTCGTGACTTAGAACAGTATACAAAGTTATTGAAACAAAACGAATACATACCTAAATATAATCACTAATATGGGTTCAGAAGCCCTTGATTTGTTTAGGGAGCTCGGTCGCCGTCTACGAGATCGAGGGTGTGATCCCCGCTCAGGCTCGTGGCTGGTCCAGCAGGTGTCCATTGCAGTCCAGCGCGGCAATGCAGCCAGCGTAATGGGCACCTTTGGGCCAGGCACGGATCAGGGCGGAGATATTTAGTTTTAGATTTTGACAAATAAAGTAAAAATATAATTTGCATTTAAATAATATCACTAATTGGAATCAGAGCTCACAAAGCATGACACCAGATTGAGCATACCTAAACCTGTTTCTTGGTCGTCTTTTAAGACATCCATGGAAGAAATGGAAAAGTGTTATTCTATCACGACCCTACACGAGCAACAAAACGAGTACTTATTAAAAAAAAATCGCTAAAGACCAATATCTGAGTTTATCGCGCCCGTAGAATAAGAAAAAATGTGTTGATGTGTCTGAGTCTGAGTTCGGGGGAAATAGGTAACTTTTTTTCATGACGCATAAAAGTAAAAGCTGTCTCAAACAATGACATCTATCAAAATACACGTTCAAATTGACCACAAATACAGTATGAGCAGTATGTCAAGCTCAAAGTCAAGCATTAGTGACGTGAATGTACCTACCTATCAGTTTTATTTTATTATGAGTGTCTCACGGCAATTTGATAATTAAATTAAGACGTATTGAGTTTATTTCATTTGACAAAGTTGCAAAATTTTCAACATAAAAAGGCGTTAGAAACTCAGTCACCTCACCCTACAACGTCTGCGTTACATAATTACAACAAAACAGCTGAACAAATATACTTTTACTCCATTCAATATGCACAACCTTTTATTGGTTTGTCTGTACAGACAAAGGTTAGGATCAAAGCTATCAAAAGTTATCTTTGATCTCACTTATCTTATTTGTGAAAGCGACGCGCTCCGTGGAGAATGCGCGAGGATTCCTGCGACTGCTCGAGAAGCCGCTGGAATGCGTAGGAAGTCGCTGGAATTTACATAATTATTGACATATTGACATATGTATTGACAGCGGCCGTCGCGACTACTCGAGCATCCTCGGGCATTCCCGCGACAGCTCGCGCAGTCGCACGGATGGAATGCGCTGGAATTCCCGCGGATCCGCGGGCATCCGCGCACATCGTTAGAGTTTCTCATGCGATAATAAGTCTTATTGTAATGAAGATAAAGTTGAAATTCTCATGACACTGAAACTGCGCTCCGCAACGCCGCGCTGCGCTGCTCTTCTGGTGTGAATTGAGCCTTACAATACTATTACTAAACTTGTTCATGGCATTTGTAATAATGCTTAATGCTTACGCTGTATTAAATATCGGCTAAAATTACGGCAATTCGGAATTCCATGAACATTTTGCGCATCGGAATCACTAACAAATAATAAATTTGGCTTAGGTATAAAAATAAAGTACCTGCATGCACTTGATTGACTTCTGTTTATCTGTCAGTGGTAAGGCAACGCACCGCCACGCCGTGCGTACGCGCACGTTGCGGTCAACCACAGACAAACCCACAACAGTGCTTTGATTATAAAACATTATTACAAGTAATAAACGGCTATTGTCTCGAATATATCAATTGCCAAAGTCAACGCTTCGAAGAATGATTATTAGTCATTAAGCAAAGAAACATACACATACACATATTCTCACGCCTGTATTGAGTACATGAGGGGTAGGCAGAGCACATGAATTCAAAAATCCAGTGCCACGTTTAGCAAATTCAGGGTAACCAGATGGTTAAACGTGATATTGCGGTGACAGGTTGCTAGCCCGTCGCCCACAATACACTAACCCTTTCCCAGAGTCGACTCTTACGACACCCACGGGAAGAAAGGGGGAGGTGATATTCTAGCCCGGCACCACACGGGGAGCCAAGAATTTACATTCAGTAAACAGAATACTTTCAAAATACTGCTAATTTGAAGTCGGTTTTTTGTTTAATTTTTTTTTAGGTTTTAAGTTAGAAATCAATCAAATCAAATCGTATATCAGTAACAGGTTGCTCGTCGACTAAAGCATACCTTAATATATTTTCTTGGTCCCCTCTTACGGCATCCACTGACGAAATGAACGGTATTATACAAATACAGGCAGCACACGGAAACCCTTCTGTGTTCTTACATTAATTATACCTTATCGGTTTAGGTAGTTAAAACAATGTAAACAATCTTGACGTGTCTTTTTACTTAAACATACACCTTATAAATCGAAAACTTTACATTTTACAATTAAGGTATGAAAAAATCATTTACTTTCGTAATTGAATTGTATAGTGTAACGATTTTCATTTTTAGACTGTGTATTTCAACAAAAAGACATGTCAAGATTGTTTATATTGTTTTAACTACCTAAACCGATAAGGTATAATACTATTTGTGGAATGAAATAAAAAAATAACGAACGCACTGTATAATATCTATACTGTTATCAGACACGTCGGCTTAGATAACGTACTGCGGCCTATTGTTAAGTTATTGCTCTAAAACTACTCAACTGATAAGTTCAGACGACCATTGTAAATCAATAATGACACGTGACACGGTTGCAAAAGCTTATGTCAAGTTTAGTATATCTTTGATACCAAAAATTTATAAATTCCCGCGTGGTGTCGGGTTGTAACACCTGTACATTTTTTCCGTGAATTTCGTAGTGGGCGAGTAAGGAAATGGGTTTAGGTGTGCTGTAGGCGACAGGCTAGCAACTTGTTGCTGTTAGACCCCCATCATCTGTTTTTATGACAATGTTAAAAGGATGTTATAATTGACTACGAAAAGTGATATTTCAAGTGGAACAAAACTTATTAAAAGAAAAGTATTCTAACTCAGTTTTCGTACCGTAAAAAAACTGTAACACTAACGTCTTTATATCGAGATTAACTCGCCATGTTGTCCCCACAGTTTTTTACCAATGTCGCCGTGGTTGCTCCAAGATGGATCACGAATTGGCCGGAAACAAGTCAAGCTATTCTCGCTGAAAAGACAAAATTCAAAATTGAAAACTTTACTAACACAAATAGGTTATTAAGAGCTCTTTTACAAGTCATTTTCGAGTCTACCGGCGCATTGCAAAGACCATCATTGCCAAGAAAATTGCGCCGCAAGAAACTTTTTCAAAATACATTGTACAAGCATGTATCACTGATCCAAGAGCGAAGGTAGCGTTGGAAGCATGTGTTCACGCCATGATGTCCTGTTCTGAAAGCAGAGCGGTGTCGAGACACGGTCACCTACGCCAGGCACCTTTAGGTGTCGCGTCACTCCGCCCCGGGCCAGCTACACATGCACCAGCTACCTATATAAAATTATAAGAATATTCGTTTTATTTCAATGAATAAGTCTCATGATTATTCTCGCTAGCCTTTGATAAGCCTGCATGACGAACGTCTGGATATTCCCTGGTTGACAATATTTCCCGCGGGATTTCTGTAATAATTTCTGGTTAAAGTCAACAATGTTGTCAATTTTATACTAACATTATAAAAAAAAACTTTTCCCTCATTCTCATAATAATAATTGGATATTATGAATAGAGAATAAACCCAATAACTATACATTTTTATGCGATAGGATTGTATCCTGACACAATTAATTTATACGTCCTTTATATATATTTAGATCTAAACCCATGTAGTGTCAGGTATAAAATAACATCCCGCTATTTTCCCCGTGGATGTCGTAAGAGGCGACTAAAGAAATAGGTTAGGCACCTCTTAACTTTAAGAATAAGCTATAAGTAGCTACGGGGTATGTAATACCTAGTCATGATTTAGTCTATGTAGCGTTCTGCCTGCTATGTACCTATGTATGTACAAACAGACATGTAACATACTAACCAAGAAACATAATTAATGTCCTAACCCTTCATTATCTCTGATCATATTAATCGGAACAACCCAAGTTATGGCGTAACTTGCCCACGTGAGTGAGATATATCGCAATAAGCCATTAGGCCTAACTCCCACAGATCAGATACAACATATACCAACATATACCTAATTCTAAGACAGACAAATGAATGTCAACGACAAAACTTTTTATACTTTATTCGAGTAAAATAGTTACTGGCCACATATGCACTTCAAAAAAAAGTTCTTCTGTTAGGATAAAAAGGTCACGTCGTTTTATTAAAAAAAAGACATGTCTGTTTCTCAAGTTCAAGGTCACTATTATACCTACCTGGCAACTTAAAACCTAAAAAATATGCTATGAGTGGCCATGAAATGAAGTGTTACGTGTGCTCTACCTCCCCAGTTACGGAAAACGGGTGTATGCATGTATGTGAACTATTGCTGTTACTACTAAATTTACTTATTTTACTAATGATTTTGTTTACAGAAACTGCGTTTCAACTATCGAACTGTTAAAAATGCCATCAGCTGCTGTCATGGCGGACAGTCGAGCTGAAAAATCGGCCCGACAGACGACATACTTATCTAGTGGCAACGGGCTCTTAGTCACTATGTCAGTTATGTCGTGTAAAAGATTTAATTAAATATTTTTGGTACCTAATTGGTTTAAAAAATCATGTAAACCAATTAAAATACCTTATATCGCATCCCCAAGCCTCTTCGTATACACGTGTCTCATTTTAATCGCCTCATACGTTACAAGTAAATTTTTACGGCTCTAATTCCATTTAAGTGCTTCTTCGCGAAGACAGACGATCAAATTTAATTCCCTATTCGACGTAAATCGACGTAGAAGCGTGTAATGCGACGCTGAAGAGTTGGCTTAGGGGCAGAGCGACGAAAAGGAATAATTGAAAACAATTTTTCATGTTGTTATTTAAGTATTTTAAGTAGCAGTCTTTAGGGCTATTGTTTCACTCGGCATCGCGATCACTTTAAATTTGACAGGTCTTTCCCACATGGAGCTACTCAAAAGTGACGGAACTGATCAGTAATTACCAGGGCCCGTAGTAACTTTCATGCCGTTGACACAAAAATGACGTCACGCTCCTTAAAGGGTGATCCCAAATAGTTTGATTGTAAATTATTAATCATTAGTTTGTCAATCATTTTAATCATCAACAAATGAATGGAATAAATAATATCTACTTGATACGTGAAACGTAAATAAAATTATTTGATTTATTTTATATAGTACATTTTTTATTAAATGGTATTGTTACCACATTTCAGTGATTACGTAGAAAACAGAATTCCTCTCTAACGTAAAGCACGCCATCCTTCTTGCATTAATTCCCATGCAAAGAAAATGTAAGTCATCTTCGCGTTCATGTGTATTGCAATTAATAAAAATAATTTTGTTTTGTAATCGTATTTTTGTTTGTTATGTATGTCACTAAAATAAAAACAAAAACAAAAACATGACTAAAATGTTTGACAACTAATGATTAATAATTTACAATCAAACTATTTGGGATCACCCTTTAAGTAGCGTGACGTCAATTTTGCGTCAACGGCATGAAAATTACGGGCCCTGGTAATTACAATTATAAAACAGTTGGTAACGCGCACGATGCTACCCAATTACGTATCGGCAATACCTGTACCTACACGTCGTTTTACATAATTTGTTTTCAACTTTGAATCGTCATCTGTTTTTAACCGACTTTGAAAAAGGAAGTTCTAAATTCGGATGTATTTTTTTTCAAATATCGATTTTATAACATTTATAGGTACAATAGAATGCCACAGAGTACAGGATTCTTAATGTAGCCCATTTCCTCATTGCGTCTGAACATACAGGCTCAAGGTAGACGGTAGATTGTCAGTACAATGTAAAAACGTGAAAAACGTGAAAGCATCTCGTGCCAATCACCCGCAAAAGGTCGTTGAGCTCTTCAATACCTCGCAAAAGTACCTAATCCCCCAATACGAAGCACCTTTATAATTTGAGGAAAAATACTGGAACCCCTTTGGCGTAATTCCACAGAGAAATGTACCTGAGATGATACGCAAACATATGGCTCGGGCTCGTGTTTTTCCCCAAAATGCAAGCGCCGAGAAGGTAAACAGAGAAGAATATCATTACGGGGCTTGTGAGGAAAAAGGAAGATATGGAAGATATCAAGGTAGATCCCCGAAAAATAGATATAATTAATTCGTTTTGTACATTTAATTACAGTAAGATTCACACATACATACATAGACACATAACGCCTGTATTCCCATATGGGCAGGCAGAGCACACAAAACGTTACATAGACAAAATCATGAGATATCTAACGATTCGTAGACACTTGTAGCATTTTTTTTGTTTAAGTTAAAAGGTACGATAACGACAGGTTGCTAGCCTGTCGCCTAAAGCATACCTTAACCTATTTCTTTAGTCGTCTCCGGGTTTACAATAACATCCATTTCTTATGTGGATGTCAAAAGAGGCGACTTAGGAAATAGTTTAAGGTAGGTACATTTTACAAGACTATTATGTTATGCTACCTCTTCCATCTTTTTTCGAAGCTGAAATCAGGCTACAATTAGAATATCACACATTTATAATCCATTTATATATTGGTACGGACTACGGATACTAATATTATAAATGTGAAAGTGTGTTTGTTTTTTTGTTTGTCCGTCTTTCACGGCTAAACGGAGCGCAGCGACGGATTGACGTGATTTTTTTTGGTAGAGATAGTTTAGGGCATGGAGAGTGACATAGGCTACTTTTTGTTTTTTCATAACCCCCCATTTACCTAAAATGGGGTGTGGAAGTTTGTGTGGAGAATTCCGCAATTTTTAACGTAAAAGCTATAAACGGCATGCGGGCTTTTAGTGACTAACAAAAAAATCGTAAGTGTATTAAATATAATTCCGAGATCTCTTCTGTGTTGCCCGGAATTTAACGCGAGCGTAACCGCGGGCAAAAGGTAGTTATTACAGATTTTTGAAATTAAAAACTAAAGCTGTCAACAGAAGCTCGTAATATCTCATGTCACTGTCACGTGCACGCGCCTTTACACTTTTTCTTGTAATAAACACGAGAGTGTGTCACTTTGCTAAAGCGACGCAATTCCGATGTAAATTGCGTGACGTCACGTGATACGTGAAGATTGAGATGGCCTATTATCTTGCCAAGTAGCTACCGAAAATAGGAAAAATAACAAGAGAATTTGCGATGATTATCAATTTCCATATACATGTTATTTAGGTACATCAAATACCTAAACATAACAGACTATAAACATACTTATTAGTAAATTAAATTAAATCTAAATAGGGCCCTCGTGGCATGATGCCCAAAAGGCTGGCAGCGTTTCTCCTTTGAACAGCTATGCTGATTCTTTGTGAATATTGCTGCCAGCCCGTTGGTCGCCAGTTGCATCGTGAGCGCTGGGGACCCCAGAGACTCGATTCCTACAGCTATAAATTTAATGCAAGAACCGAGACCCTGATATTTTGACCTTTTTTTCGTTTCGGCTGCTACAGTCAATTATTTTGCACAGCGTAGGACGTCCACTTTCAAGATGGAGAGACGACCTAAAGAAAGTCGCCGGAAATGTTGGATGCAGGACGCTTTTACAGGTACTACGGAAGTCTAAGGGCCTATGTTATGATCAATTATTATCAAATACATAAGTACATACATACATATTGTCACGCCTGTATTCCCAAGAAGGGTAGACAGAGCACATGAATTCAAAAATCCTGTGCCACGTTTAGTAAATTCAGGGTAACCAGATGGTTAAACGTGATGTTGCGGTGACAAGTTGCTAGCTCATCGCCCACAATACACTAACCCTTTCCCAGAGTCGACTCTTCCGACACCCACGGGAAAAGGGGAGGTGCTATTTTAACCCGGCACCACACGGGAAATAAAAGTACGCAACGCTGATTTTCAGTGCGACCCTGAAAATTGAAAATTCACATTAAACCAAACAAAGGGCGGTGTATCAAATGTGCCGCTCTCGTGCTGTTACCACCTCGAAATGCAGCACATGTGATACACAGGTAATGTATGTACCTAAAGAAACGCATAATAATTAACCCTTAGGTGCATGATTTAATTTTTTTTTACGAAAAAAATATATGTGGTTGGGAAATATGGGTGAATGCCAGGAAAAATAGTAAAAAAAATCGTAATCATTTTTTTATATATCTTTTTTTACGAAAACACTTTGTATCATTTTTGATACTCCATGGAGCAAGCACTAAAAAAATATGTTCTAAAATAATTAGTCAATAAAATATAAACTTCAAAAATAGAATTTTAACAATCGCAAAAAGTTTGCTATAAATGAAATTCATGTTTTTGTGTGTTTATGGGTATATACGGATCTTGTGAACTCGTCTATGGCCTGTTCTCGTTTAATAAAATGAGGATCTGAGGATCTTAGTTAAACCAGGTTTTTCTATAAAATTTAATTTTTCTGCCATACTTGTAGGTTCTTCTGTTGTCTCTTCTTCCTCGAGAATTGTTTGCAGGTCTTCGAGTGATTAAGAAAAGTCCAGATCATCTCCTTCGGACTCGACATTGTCTTCCGATATTTTTCCACCTTCTAACTGAATCAACAGTGCTTCTACGTCCTTTTCTAAGACAAACCCTATGTGGTGATGTTGGGCATGTAAATAAGCTTTTATTGACATGCCCACACTACTTGATAAATAATGGTAAAGTATAAAAACTCAAAAAGTTCTGTAAACCATGCTAGTAGAAAAGGTAAGCGTAGTGCACGGAGTATCATTATTGATACTACAAAAAAAGTCGTCATCGCATGGAGTATCATTTTCGATACCAACTGGAAACTCAAAAAACTATTATATTAACACAAATCTCACAAAAACTTCTATAATCCCCGATAAATAGAAATACTAACCTTTCTTATACATATTTTTCCGATTGGAAATATCTCATGATCCGCCAGATAAAAAAAATGAAAACTTGCAATTTCACCTTTTGCAAAAAGTAGCCGCACAATTCAAACTTTTGACACTTAGTATAAAAATGGCTGTACTAGGATTGACAGTTCTTTTTTTTCTTTGAAATATTTGAGCAAAGGTAACAAAATACTGGTATTAGAAGGTGGCGAGAAAGAATAAAAATATTTTAGAGTGGTGAAAAGACATGGTATCATTTTTGATACCGTATGCACCTAAGGGTTAAACCAGCTGCACCGATGCATCTATTTAAACTCGGCTATACGCGAATTCCGAACTTTGGGAGTTCAGCTGGGATTTAGTTAGGCTTCTACTTGATATTAGGAAATCTTTCATGTGTTGACTGGAGCGTGAAATTGCACGTCTGAACCGTTTTAATAAGCGATAAGCTTGCAGTTTCCGTGAATATTTGGCTAAATTATGTATCTAAGTGTCTTTATATCGGTTTGTATGTGATTACTAGACCCCGTTAGTTTTCATTTGTTTTTGTTTTTCAGTAGAGTATGAATACATTTTTTATCGACCTTTTTATATCGATGTTTAATAATGCACTTGAATTTTCTAATTTTAATTATAAATCATCATCATCATCATCAGCCTATATACGTCCCACTGCAGGGCACAGGCCTCCTCTCAGTATGAGAGGGCTTGGGCGATAGTTCCCACGCGGGCCCAGTGCGGATTGGGAACTTCGCACACAACGTTGAATTACTTCGTCGCTGTGTGTAGGTTTCCTCACGGTGTTTTCCTTCACCTAATAGCTCGTGATAAATATCAAATTTGATATCGCACATAAATTCCGAAAAATTTAGAGGTGTGAGCCCGGGGTTTGAACCTACGACTCTCTGCTTGAGAGGCCACAGTTCGAACCGCTGGGCTATTACGGCTGTTAAAGTGTTAAGTATAAATACTGAAATTCAATTAAAACGTTTTGTTTGACATCACGAAAATCCCTATACATATAACCCTTATTTACACTACTCCTCTTGGGAATACAGGCGTGAGAATATGTATGTATGTATGTATGTATGTATGGTACGGAACCCGTACTTGGCCGGTTTTATAAAATCAATGTCACAACATGCTGTCCCCACAGGTACAGGAGAACTGCTCAATACAGGATTTATGCGATCTTCTGCCATACTAATGAAAGTAGCGCGCCGCCGCAATACGAAGCTTAATAACAAGAAGCAAGGCTCATATTGCAGCAATTGCGGTCACGTAGAGCTGCTGTTGTTAGTGTTTTGTGTGGTCCAAGTTCAAGTGAAGTAATTATTTAGTTTTTTTTTTACGAATACCTCTCTAATTCTCCCGTGGATGTCAAAATAGACGACTAAGGAGATAGGTTTAGGTATGCTTTAGTCGACATGCTAGGAATATGTCACTATTATACCTCTTTTCTTACTTAAAACTTTAAAATATGCTAAAGTGGGTAAACGTGGAATACTCGTAATCATGGTTTTGACTATGTAGCGTTTTATGTACCCTTAATAATTTGCTTATGTAACCCTAAATAATTTGCTAGAAGTGGCTACGGAATAAGCGTCAAAGGCGTGTTATTGATTTAAATTATTTCAAGGTGATATTTTAGGTGACGGGATAGGACCTGTCACTATTATACCTTTTTTTTTTTTTTTT
>BHDV01029487.1:77223-152195 GCA_005406045.1 Adoxophyes honmai
TAGGGCACTATCTCACCGGACGGGTAGTTCTCTACGTGGAGAGAAATGGACGTCGTGTGGCACACCCGATGCAATGCGGAGTTCCACAGGGGTCCGTGCTTGGGCCTCTTCTGTGGAATCTCGGATTTGATTGGGTGATACGAGGTGCACTATTTCCTCGTTCAGCAACCATAGCCTATGTCACTATTATACCTGCCAACTCAAAACATAAACAAAATCTAATGTGGCCATGAAACATAAAATAGTCAAGACTTTGTCTATACCTACAGCGGTTAGTGTGCTCTGCCTACCCCATTTGAAAATACAGGCGTGATGTATGTAGGTACGTATGTTTCAAGATAATGTTTTATGTTATTTGCTAGCCCGCTTTCGCTTGTAAACTGTACCGCGTCTTGAGGTGCAATAGTGGACGTAATAAATAATAGGGAATGCAGGCAGCTACTAAAGTAGCTTTTTGAGCACGCGCAAGCTACTTTTATAGGAGAGGGGGGGGAGTTGTTTTGATTTTACACAAATAACCTCGTGGTAGCTCAGCTGTTTCACCTGTGACCTTTCATGCAGAGGGTCGTGGATTCGAATCCCAGGCTCGCAACTCTGTGTTTTTCAGAACTTATGTTTTAACACGTTCGACGCCGGTGGCGCAACGTCTGTGATCAAAAAATCTTACTCCTATGCCAGTGACACATATCTGTGACCATGTTATTCGTACTCCTTACCACGAAAATTTCGCCCGGCATAGCTTAAGGGCTCAGTGAAACGCTGCCGGACGCGAACATGTTAAATATAATTTTATATTACACATACACACATAGTACGTGTATGTGAAGGTAACTCAATCAAACTGAAAAATGAGCGAGAATCACGATAGTCTTTTCTTTTTTTTAACTGTAATATAGCTCGTAAAATGTTTCATATACGAGCTAAATTACAGTTAAAGAAAATACTCCAAAAGAGAGATCTCTCTCCGGGCGATACGGGTATCTATGGATAGGTCTTTTTCTTCAAATAGGTGAAATGTGTGTCTCCCCCACCTCTAACTTCTAAAAGAAGAGAACGATAAAACTAAAAAAGTATTATGATGTACAGTCAGCTGCAGAGAAAGGTAACCCCCCGCCCATACAATGTTTCATTACTAGGGGGTTACTTTTCTCTGCAGCTGTCCGTACATTACCATACAAACTTCTACGGAAAATTGGTTTTAACGTGATCTAGTACAAGTAGGTAAATTACCTTTTAATTACTTAGTAAATGGTACGAGTCCGACTCGCACTTGGCCGGTTTTTTTAATAAGACAAACTAACTGACAAAGTTTACCATTATGACTATATTTATAAATCATTATACTATTTTAACAACAATACCAATAGATTAATGGTCGCTGTGTGGTATTAGTATAAAAATAAACTTGTAAGTTATCAATGATTCATAGCGTAAATCCGAATATGGGGATACACGCAGTAATAACGCGTGCAGGTTGTTATTATAGTTTTAGTTGTATTCTGCAACAGTTGCATTTAGTGGCAATAATGATAAAATATACGTTTTTATTAATAACATGTTCAATTATGTCTCTGACCGGCGTTTATTCTAAAACAGGTAAGTAAATTTAATTAGACAGCGCCTTTTTTGTTTTAATTATGAAGTCCTCTCTGGTTTTAAACATAAAATTATCGCAAGACTCACTCATAGTGAAATAAACGGATCTACTCACGTTTTTATATCGAGATTAGCTCGACATGTTTCGGGCCAATCCGTGACCCATCATCTGGAGATACGCGTCACAGCAGCGGGTAGACACGCACAACGTGATGCTACTCTTTTAAAAAATATTTCACTATGAGTCTATTTGGTGTCAGGTTTGGTAGAAACACCTCTCCATTTCTTCCATGCATGTCGGAAGAGGCGACTAAAGAAAGATATTTAGGTATGCTTTAAGCGGCAGGGTAGCAAACCTGTTACTATCATACCTTTTTCATGTATGTATGTGTAGACCTAAAACAATGATAAACGTGGCTATGACATGCGAAATAGTCAAAGTTAGTATGTACCGTTCTGTATGCTCTGTCCAAGCCATTAAACTGAATACTGGCCTAATTTATAATACATAGGTTGGCAGATATAGCGTTTTGCATGCTCTGCCTACCCCATTCGGGAAAATCGTGATGTAAGTGTGTATATTGACTTTTAATATTTCACTACAGAAACTGCAGAGTCAACAACGACAAATTTAAGAAATATGAAGCCAACCTTTTGGAATCTGAACAGTAATAATATACAGATGTCACCTGAGCTAGTTATTTTTAGAAAGCAAGCAACATCATTGAAGCCACAGCTAGCCACATCAGCGACATCAAAATCAGCACTGCAGACAAATTCATGGCAATTGAAATCCAGACAGCAAACTGTATCAACAACATTGAAACAAGCACACGCATCACCTTTGAAGCCAACAACAAAGCCTACAAATCTGGCGACATTACCAGTAAACTCAAGACAGAAAGCTTCCTCAACAATGTTGCCAACTAAGCCTACTACATTAACGACATCAAAGCCAACTAAATCAATCTCACCAGCGGTACTGAATCCAGTGAATGTAGGATTTCAGGGCTCATAGTAAAGAAAACAAAAGTAGATAGATTTAGTAACTTTCAATTTACTCAATTACTTTTACTCTAGGAAGCAAATATACGTCCGTTCTATCCAATATCGTAATACAAGTAAGTTAGTATACCTTCTATTACAGATCTATTTATAGTACTAACAAATATTGGTTTACCCACATTATTATTAATTTTTGCACAATACAAGACGAATAAACCAACAGTGAAGTCATTGAAGTCAGTGAAACCAGTCACATTAGCCACAGTGAATATAACCAAACCAGCCATACTAACGATACTAATACCAACAAAGCCAACCACATTAATGACATTGAAGCCACCAAAGCCAGTCATATTAAATACGTTGAAACCAACAAAGCCAACAACAATAACGACATTGAAGCCAACAAAGCCAAGCACGTTAACGACATTGAAACCAACAAAACCAAGCACATTAATGACATTGAAGCCAACAAAACCAACCACATTAATGACGTGGAAGCCAACAAAGTCAGCCACAATAACAACATTGAAGCCAACAAAGCTAGGCATATCAACAACGGTGAAACCAGCTAAGCCAGCCGCATTAATCGCAACGAGTATAACAAAATCAGCTACATTAGCGACACTAAAGCCAACAACGCCAATTTCAATAGCTGGTACAATATTAACTGGAAAAACAAGACCCGCTATATCCAATGACAAAGAAATGAAATCAACTGCGTCTGGTGTACCGGTAAGAATTGAAAACCTAATTATTAAAATTTTTTGAAGATTTTATACAACTTCTTAAGAGGATAGGAGTCGCACCACTTGTCCATACAAACGTAGTCCCCTGTTTTCTCCGTGAATAATGATATTAGAGTAATTTTTTTTACATTATATTTGTATCTATTGTGGCTATGCCCCTACGATTTTCTTTTATCGATATTCTAAATAAAAATAATAGAAACAAAAAAAATTTAGAAAATCGATAAAAGCAAATCGTAGGGGAATGGCCACAAAAGATACAAATTTAATGATTTTTTTTTTATCTAATGTCATTATTCACAGAGAAAACAGGGGACTACGTTTGTATGGAGAAGTGGCGCGACTCCTATCCTCTTAAGTATTTTTCTGTAGTAAAAGTTTAGGTTCTAAAGTTTATGGTCGATGAGCATCTCTTTCCACTTACGTTAGAGTTTCCATTTATCTTGTTTTTTTTAATTGTTTTACGTGCAATAAAGAGTCATACAACAGCAACGACAACAACGATAGAGAAGTGAAGATTCAATATGATATTTAAACAAGATAAAAAAGCGTGTATTGCCCCGTGTGGTGCCGGGTTAGAATAGCACCTCCCCCTTTCTTCCCGAGGGTGTCGTAAGAGTCGACTCTGGGAAAGGGGTTAGTGTATTGTGGGCGATGAGCTAGCAACCTGTCACCGCAATATCACGTTTAACCATCTGGTTACCCTGAATTTGCTAAACGTGGCACTGGATTTTTGAATTCATGTGCTCTGCCTACCCTTCATGGGAATACAGGCGTGAGAATATGTATGTAAAAAAAAGATTGTCCCGTGACTAAATTATATACATTTTACGAACCACCCTATTCGACAAGAATGTAAATTCTATTCAATACCAGAAAGCAACGGCAAAGACACCAAGCGTAAAGAACAAATTATTGCTGGCGGCGTACGTGGCTTCAGGTGTCTTCGCCGTGGCTGCCGTCCTGGCTGAAGAAAAAAAGTAAGGCCCTGTGCAAACAACAGACTATCTGCGACGGACTTTTTAGTGTGTGAATATAGAACCTATGGAATTATATGCAGTAACGCACACGAAGCCCAAAAAGCCCGGCGCACATTGCATACAATCAACGCTGACTTTTTGTGCGAGTCTATGTTAATGGGGTTTTCTTAATAGATACTTAGATCAATAAATAGTAGTAATAAGTAGAGAAAATAGAAGAAAGTAATAGAAGAGAATCTATTTTAAAAGTTTCTTATATGAAATCGTTAAACTGTAGTATGATTAAACCACGACTTCGTTTGCGAATTAAAGTGGAATTGTATGGAGACGTCTCGACCGCGGCAGTTGTGTAAACTAGTTTCCATACAATTTCGCGTTAATTCGCAAACGAAATTGCCATCGATTCATGACCGTATTCATTACACTAGGTACTGTAAATTGCGTCCGTGCTAGTAGGTCGCTAGTTGGAGTATAAAGGGTCAATGATCCACTGTCTGTGATACCACTGTTCTGCGGTTAGCAGACGTGACGTATTGATTCCTGACCTACCATACAACCCATTTAAGGTCACAGCACACATATCAACTCGGAAAAGGATCGTCACCGTATCGCCTTTTGCCTCGCCATCAACCAGGCGTCAACCGTACGTATGCACGTCAAACGTATGCACGTAACGTAAGCGTATCAGCAGCTCCTGTACGTCAACTCGGCTACGGCTAGGCGACACCGCGCTTACGGCTCGCCGACCGCTGGCTGACAAGACAGGGGCAAGGGTGGACGAAGAGACGTGAGCTCGCGTACGGAGAGACGTAAGCCCGGGGACGACCAGCCGTAAGCGCGGGTACTGCAAGTTGACCACGCACCGCATCGCGGTTCGGAGCCTGTTCCGAGGCGAGGCGGTTACGTTACGATTCCGATTAGTGTGCGTTGCAGTAGGGAGTTTCATACAAACAATACTGACCGGCTCGAGGCGATACGAAGGCGATCCCTTTCCGAGTTGATATGTGTGCTGTGACCTTTACAATGAATTTCAGTGACATTGCATAGCTCGACAAAGGAAATCTTTACCTATTACTTTTACTGCGACAAACCAGCTATATCATTGTGAACGAAATTGTGGTATTATTTACTTATCTTTGCTCATTTTCAGAGGGAAATCTTAACAGAAATGAAGTAACGAATAACAGTAACAGAAGACTTCAAGCACCTTGTGATATAAAAGAAGATGCGCACGCAAGTTAGTACATACATGTGATTATTAAAAAAAAACAGAAATTTAAGCTATCAATACAAGTTATTAAAAAGGTATTGTAAGATATAAGATATTCACATAAGTGGTGCATAACTAGAGGCATTTGAATTGACGCTTTCTTCTTTCAACTGTTATCTGTTTTATAATGTAAACAGATTCAGGTTCCCTGACGCGTTCACCACCACCCCACCACCGACGCATACCTAATTATTATTATGCGTTTTCGTGACTCGCATAGTGCTGTCAAAGATTCGCAGACATTTGTACTCACATTTGCGTTTGTGGCACTTATACCTTGATCACACGTACCGAGTAGAGTGGCGAGAGAGTGTTCTCGGCCGAGTACTCGGTTCGTGTGTTCTATGAAAGCAGTAGTACACACGAACCGAGTACTCGGCCGAGAACACTCTCTCGCCACTCTATACTCGGTACGTGTGATCAAGGCATTAAAGAATGTGTCTGGGATGACAGTCCTAATGTAGGTAATTAGTATACCTAGTAGTAAAATGATGGATTTAATGAAGATAAATCCAATTGAAATGATCATAAATATTTGTTTCAGCTATCTACAGCATACGTGTGGGATTCAAACGAATATCCGAAGCTAAGATGAAGGCGAGAAACGAACAAAACTATTACGTTTAAGCAATAAACGAAAAAACCACGAGACTTGATTTTTTCTTGATATGGAGCCAAGACCGCACACAAACTTTTCGGCCAAATGAAATCAAAATTGTGTAGAGGGTTCTTGAGACTTCTCATTCCCCAGGCGTGTCATAATAACTATGATTTTAGGCTTAATTTTATAGACAAATTATCAGAAAGTGGTGCTTATTTAAGGGACATTATTACGCATTAATCAAAATCGTATTTAGTTGCAAATTGAACAATATTTTTTAAAATAAGTATAGCCAGGGGAATGATAATTCTCAAGAATTACCCTAAAATTACTCCTGACTATAAGTTTAGTTCGGACTAGGCTCGTGTAGTTTAGTTAGTATGTGGATGTCGTAAGAGGCGACTAAGAAAATGCGTTTAGGTATGCTGTACGTGACAGGCTAGCAACCTGTCACTATTATACTACCTCTTTCATCTGTTTTCAAATCAAAATGATGCTCAAAGTGCGTGCGAAGCGTAATATAGTCGTAATCTTTCTATTTCACGTTTTGTGTGGTCAGCCTAACCCATTTGGGAACATAGGCGTGATTATGTATGATAATATGTATGTATGTATGGTAATATGCTGTCAAACAGAGCGTCAGCGTTGTTTACTGCTAAAAGGTAGTTAATAGTCTTAGAAGTGTCAGCACCAAGAATGCCACATTCGTAGACCTACCGCCACAAATCCGGGCATGCCTGGCATAACCCGCGTCGACTCCCGCGCGGGGACATTCCAATAAGCCGCAACGAATGCCGACGCACTCGGCTGTTTGGGTAGCAGCGGCTGCGACTTTAGGCATCACGCGGCGCGGGGAGCGATTTTGACACGCTATAGGTTTCGGTACCCAAAGGGCGTTTGTGCACTACCATGAATTTTACGGTCCGGCTTTTTCATTGGGTCTCGTCTCGCTTGCTCTTCTATTAAATTGTATTGACGTGAGCGGGACGGCGCGACAGACCTTAAAAAACCGGACCGCTGGACCTGAAAATTCATGGTAGTGCACAAGCGCCCAAAGGATGAAAACGGGTATCGGGTTAGAATAACACTTCTCCATCTCATCCCTGGATATTGTAAGAGGCGACTAAGGAATTAGGTTTAGGTATGCTGTACGTGACAGGCTAGCAGTCACTATTATACTACATCTTCCATCTGTTTTCAAACCAAAAATAATGCTCAAAGTGGCTGCAAAGCGTGAAATAGTAATAATCGTGGTTTCTATTTCACGTTTCGTGTGCTTTGCCTACCCCATTTGGGAACACAGGCATGATTGTATGTATTCTATGTATATTTTAGACGGTAGGCTAGCAACCTATCACTATTATATCTGTCACATTGAAACCTAAAAAGTATGTTAGAGGTAGCCATGAAGCGGAGTAGTCATACTTTTGTTTTGTGTCGTTACGTATGCTCTGCCTATCTCATTTGGAAATACAGGCGCAATGTATCTATATAAATAATCTCCATAGCTATTAACGTGTGTTCCTCAGGCGTATAAGATTTCTGATCCATTCCCACACGATTCACATTATGAAAAGAGAAATCGCTTCCCGCTCCGCTAGTCGCGCCGCTCGCCACACAGTCCTGACCTATACAAGAGGACGTGGGACGACGCCGTAAATTTAGTACTTTAATAAGGCTGGACGATCGACTTCATTTTGTTATACATAGAGTATTGCCTTGTTTTTTAAGGAATTAATTGAAACGTGACCAATACTGTGGCCTTATGTTATACATAGCTCTGCTTAAGATAAACTTGTCATATTAAACATGTATGGATACAATCCGGACTTGTACCCAAAGTTACTTCTCGAAAATCCGGGGTAAGTGCCAGTCTTGAAAACACGGATAACTCACGTTTTAAATAAAGTTTAGCTTGACATATTTCGGGTTAACTATAATCATTCATCTAGGAGCCACGGCGGCTGCTGCCAAACGCGCACTGCGCACCACCACTCTGTTCACGCGACTCAAATAAAAAGCGTGCCCGAAACATGTCGAGTTAAACTCGATTTGAAACGTTAGTTATCCGTAACGATGAGTAAGTCTCACGGTAGTTTAATGTTTCAGTGCTAGTCGTTAGAGGTAAAGCGCATACACTGTTCTAACTTTTGTTTGCCGTGTGTGGGGAGTCTGATTGTTTGGAGCTTTTCGAGTCAGTGAGACTGTATGTTCTGTAGGCTTAGGACGGCAACACTTTCTAGTCGCGTCGCGCGCGGGATAGTCTACCTGTCACTTTCTGCCGTCTCCAGTTAGACAGTGACAGGCATGGTTTATCTCGCGCCTATCTCTACTCGCGCCCTGTCGTGCTAAGGGGACTGGACATCCCCTGAATCGTTCTGCGACCTCGTTCACGTTCCTCGAGACATTAAGACGATTGTGCACTACATTAGCTATGCCACACCAGTGCGCTTTCGCGTTCACCTTGCATCTTCCTCTGACGCATGTCCGTGCAACCACCAACCACAGCGCATGCCGCCAGCACGTCTTCATTGAGGACGGATCTAGTTCAAACGCATGCGCTGTGAAAGCGCACTGGTGTGGACTTAGCTAATGAATTTTACGGTCCGGCTGTCCGAGTTTTTACGGTCCGATATAGTATGAAAAAAACGGATGATTACTTTTGTCTACGCGACATTCAAGTTTGCAAAAAGCATTTTTGCTTCCGAACAAATTATCATTGTCATTTCGTCACCAATTGCGCCTGACATTATTAAATAAACGAGGAAACTGTGAATGAAACTTTTAATTAATCCGTCATTCTTGTACCGTGGGGGTGAGGGGTGAAAAGGGTTGATATAGTGCTTCATTTGGCCGTAACTTAATAAGACAGGGTGCGGGTTTACGGTACATTAAGGGGGTTGAAGGGGGTGGTGATTTAGTTCGTTTATGATATTAAAGAAACGTGTGTTGTCGGGTTTGGAATAATCTCCATTTTTTCCGTGGATGTTGTAAGAGGTGATCTAGGTTTGGTATGTTTTAGGCGGCAGGCTGACAACCTGTCGCTTTTATGCCTCTTTTACCTGTTTTAACCTAAAAAGGCGGTGAAAGAATTTTCTAGAAATATTTTACATGGGTTTTCTAACGTTTGTCCGTCAACTAGTTAACATATTAAATTTATCCGTGTGTGATAACGACATATTAATAGAGTTTTTTTCATGCAACTGTCTGGAAAAAAGCAACTTGACTGATTCCGTTATGTCAACTTGCTTACTATTTAAATTCGTCGACTCTACAGTCAAGAAAATTGTTTTATGTCCCACTTTGTACTTTTTCACAAGAAATGTCACTGTGACATACCATACTTTCTACTAATCAAAGCAATGACTCACTATGCAAAGGTTCAATATGGCATACAGGTATCAATTTCCTTGACTGTACTAGCGAACATTACTGTCCCATTATAGAACGTTGTCACAGTAAACATTATGATCTCCTTAAAAAAGCAATCTAAAGTGGCGTGAGGCACTAAGGCTCAATTCACACCAGAAGAGCAGCGCAGCGCGGCGTAGCGGAGCGCAGTTTCAGTGTCATGAGAATTTCAACTTTATTTTCATTACAATAAGACTTATTATAGCATGAGAAACTCTAACGATGCGCGCGGATGCCCGCGGATCCGCGGGAATTCCAGCGCATTCCATAAACAAAGCCGTGCGACTGCGCGAGCTGTCGCGGAAATGCCCGAGGGTGGCTCGAGTAGTCGCGACGGCCGCTGTCAATACATAATATGTCTATATGTCAATAATTATGTAAATTCCAGCGACTTCCTACGCATTCCAGCGGCTTCTCGAGCAGTCGCAGGAATCCTCGCGCATTCTCCACGGAGCGGGTCGCTGCGCTACGCCGCGCTGCGCTGCTCTTCTGGTGTGAATTGAGCCTTATAGTATATACCCAGTGGGCAATACAGCACAGGTATTTCCCTCAGTTGTAAAGCCAAACGAAAATGAAATTTCGAAATTGTTACCATCAAAGGGCGCAAAGAATGAAAGATCAAAGATACCTACCCTTTCTGGAGTTCAAAAATTATCCCAAATGTTCCTGAAGACAGGTAAGTAAAAATTAATTTGGGAAGTAATTGAAAGGTTAATTTCGTAAAATGCTATGCTTTTCACTTTAAAGGGGTTGTTAGTCTTTCTGGCAAAGCTTTAATATTTAAATGTTTGTTCATGAAGTTTATTTTTGATACTGAGATTTATAGAAGTTCAATTCTTTGCCGCTTTTGTAATAGGGATGTCGACGGGGTAAAAAATATGTAACTAATGGATAGTTAGGTTAATGGAAATAATTAAACATCGACGAAGGTATAGATGATCAAATGGAGCCCGTGACGTCACGCCTTGGTAAAAATTGTACCACGTAATGACATCACTTGAAACTTCAGAGCAGTTTGTGTCCTTGTTAAGTTTTTACTTGTCAAATAAAATAAAAAAATATGTTTACAATATTTTTGGTGATCTATCAGACCGACTAAATACATAGTTTCTTTAGTCATCCACCCAATTGTTAGTGGAATTCCATATTTCCGCTAGTTTAGCCCTTCTTTGAACATCTACTGGACTTTGAAACTGTTAGCGCGATTTGTAACACTTTGATAGTTCGTTAAAGTTCCACTACTCGACGATAGGTTTCATTACGGGTTACTACAATCTTTATGAAATCCTATTTTTACATCTTACAATCTTTTCCCGTTTTAGTTCCAAAATTTTTAGCGAACAACTCAAATATTCCCAACACAAATTCTAAATTATCCCAAACATATTCCAATTAACAGAATCCTAACTTCAAAGTGCTGTTTGTTCGCAAATAATTATCACTTGCGAACTGAAAATAAATAGTACCCACGTTATAATCTGGACCTTTTGGCCTTAAATTAAATAAGTTAATATATGTGGCCTCCAAAAGCTCAGGATGGCCTACGAAAGGTTACTATGGATGTGTTACTTTTTAATTTTCAATTTTCAAAATTACAATTCATGTTTAGTGTGGGGATAGACCTCCCAATTTCTTCCGTGGATTTTGTAAGAGGCAATTAGGGAACAGGTTTAGGTATGCTTTGGCCGATTTAGCAACCTGTCTTTATTACACCTGTTCTACTTCTTTTCAAACCTAAAATTATGCCAGAAGTAGCGGCGAAGCTTGAAAAAGTCATTCATGTTTGTCTATTTAATTATTTGTGTGCTTTGCCTACATACATACATCATGCCTGTGTTCCCAAATGGGGTAGGTAGAGCACGCGAAACGCTACTTAGACCAAACCATTTTTCTAAGGTTTTGAGGTGGCTGGTAAAATTGTGACAGGTTGCTAGCCTATCACCTAAAACACCTTAACCTTTCCTTAGTCGCCTCTTACGTCATCCACGGAAGAAATGGAGAGGTTTTATTCTAAATCCGAGACCACGTGGATAAATCCAATAGGTAGGTTGAAGTATTGCTTTAGGTTCACGATAGTCTCACCTACAACTGAAGCTTAATCTAGAAATTTACGGCTCTAGCCTAATCCCTCTTTAAGTCAGCCTTACCTTTATCTTAGCTGTGGTTTAACTGCCACAATTAACGACGTACTAAAGCTAGATTACAGATTAAAAATCTAGTCAGCAACGAGTCGGATAGTCGCGAGTGGTTCCGTGAATATAAGCCTCGTTTAGAGTGTGGTGACGAACGTCCCGTGCGGATGCGACCTGCTTTATATTAAAATTAAAACTTAGGCGCCGCGCAGACGACAGACTTTTGTGCGATCGAGTCTGCGGAGCAATAAAATTTCTGAATGGCGCGCTGACAGTTTCCATTCAGAGTTTTTATTGAACCGCAGACTCGATCGCACAAAAGTCTGTCGTCTGCGCTGCCCCTTATGGTGTTATGTGAGAGCGTTTATGAAAAAGCGTTTAAAGTTGGACATTGGCGGTCAGTTGAACTGAATTCAGTCCAAAATTTGACTATGAGTGTCGAATCATCACTCTAAAGTTTTGACTGACAGCGCTCCATGAAATTTTCTGAACTGACGTCAATCGAAAATTTGATTGTGAGTGACGAACCATCATCCAACGCGGCGCGTCGCGCCAAACTGCCCGTGTGTGTGTATCGGAATCAGAATCTATTTCGTCCCAATTAGTTGTGCTTTGTGCTAACTCCTGACAGCCCGGCACGGGGTTTTGGTAGTATTGAACCCTGACAGTTTCTCAGTTTCTGTAGCTGATAGTACCCTAATGTCAGCATAGCATTGGAATCTTCTTTAAGATGTGTAAAGGGAGCGATTTTACTTAAGTACCTATTTATTCAGTCAGTATCTAAATTATCAAAAAATACGTTCACATTGTCTTGATTTCGACTTTGCGCTACGGAGATTATGTTATAATCTATGGAACTAAATAAGTAGCGCTGTGAAGAAAATATTATGCAATAAGTACAAGGCGTACCCGTGCGCCCTTGCTCCTTGGAGATAACCGTGGTCAGATAACTGGTTATCTGTGGAGAATTTTTTTCCTCAGAGATAACTAGCTATCTCCGAGGAATCGATTTTCCTTACAGATAACTATTAAAAGAAAGCAGTTATCTGCGAGGAAATTAAAATCCTCAGAGATAACTAATTATCTCTGAGGAAAAAATTCTCCACAAATAACCAGTTATCTGACCATGGTTATCTCCAAGGAGCAAGGGCCCGTGCGGGTGTTGGTGGGGTGCTTCTTCAGTGGATGTCGTAAAAGGTCCCTAAAGAAGTAGATTTAAGAGGCCTGACATTAGTGTATTACTTTCATCTGTGTTTAAACATAACTAGCTGTACGACCGAGCTTTACTCGGATTATTCAGTAAGTAAGAAATTATATCCCGGTTTTTTTTTCTCTGAAAATCACGTTTTCCCGGGAAAACCACTTACCTATGTAGATGAACTTAAAACTCTAATCCTTGTCTATATAAAAATTTTCATGAAAATCGTTAGAGCCGTTTAAAAATAGCTGGTATATATATAGAAATAAATATATAATACATATATACAAGAATAGCTCGTTTAAAGGTATGATAGGATAGGATAAATAGATTTAACGAAATTATTTTATTATCGAATGACTATATAGTTTTCCTAAAAATAATTATCTGTTGTAGTTATTCGGCATCGGGACAGTTGAAAAAAAAGCAAAAAATTAAAAAAAAAGAAAAACTTATGTCACATCCCAGGATCGAGCCCAGAATCTTCTGCACAGAGAGCGCATAATTTGAAACAAAAAAAACCGACTTCAAATTAGCAATATTTTAAAAGTATTCTGTTTACTGAATGTAAATTCTTGACTTCATCAACAAATTACCGAAAACGCCGTACATGTCCATATAAAATTTGAAGAGTTCCCTCGATTTGTCCAAGATTCCATTATCAGATCCTGGTTTCGTGCCAATGGGACCGATTTCGATTTATTTCGATTTATATTTGGCAAAAGTTAGATAGTTTAAAGATGCCAAAGGAAATCAGTGGTATTTTTAAATACTGGTACCTGAACCAGGTCAATATGGTAAGATGGGCGGATGCGTGCTCGCAGCCGTATGGGCTTGATTGCGGTGTTAGGCAGGGCGGGCTGACCTCGCCGAGGCTATTCAATCTTTACGTAAATGCACTCGTTGAGGAGCTCAGCAGCACCCGTGTCGGTTGTCATATTGACGGAGTAAGCGTTAATAACCTAAGCTACGCCGGCGACATGGTGCTGCTGAGCGCCTCAGCGTGTGGACTTACCAAATTAATTAAAATTTGTGAACGATACGCTATAAGCCATGGGTTGACCTATAATGTTAAAAAGAGCGAGTGTGTTATCTTTAGGGTCAAGGGTAAATGTCCTCCACAATTTCCCCCGATCAAACTATACGGGGAGCCACTCAAAGTTGTTGAGTCATTTAAATACTTAGGACATGTGGTGACCGCGGACCTTAAGGATGACGATGACATTGAGCGCGAGCGCAGAGCCCTGTCCGTAAGAGCGAACATGATCGCTCGCAGATTTGCTCGCTGCTCGACGGAAGTAAAACTCAGTCTTTTCAGAGCATATTGCACTTCCTTCTATACTAGCAGTCTGTGGGCAAATTTTACGCGTAAACGGTACAGCGCTCTGCGCGTTCAATATAACAACGCGTTCAGGGTGCTGATGGGGCTGCCTAGGTTCTGTAGCGCGTCAGGGATGTTCGCGGAGGCGCGGGTAGACTGCTTCTATACCACCATGCGCAAGCGAGCGGCATCCCTGGTGCGCAGGGCGCGGGCTAGCCCCAACAGCATCCTGACTATGATTGCTGACAGGATTGACAGCTTATATTTAAATAACTGCTGTCTCATACATGTTCTTAAAAATGTGTAAGTTTGAAATGAAATGACTATAAATTAAAAATTAAAAAAAATTGAATTATGTTACTAATATTAGGTTTAAGTTTACTAACAATGATTGATCTAAGTTGGTCTTAAATAAAGAATTTATTATTATTATTATTATTATTATACCCTATCGATTAAAAAAAAAATTTTGAAAATCGGTTCACGGGTCTCCGAGATATCGAGTAACATACAAATTAAAAAATTAAAAAATTAGGTCGAATTGAAAACCTCCTCCTTTTTTTGAAGTCGGTTAAAAATATCTGTTGTAGTTATTCGGCATCGGGACAGTTGAAAAAAAAGCAAAAAATTTAAAGAAAAAGAAAAACTTATGTCACTTCCCAGGATCAAACCCAGAAGCTCCTGCACAGAGAGCGCACGTTCATACCCCTGTTCCATTGGAACTCCTGAGCTCTTTAGCGAAATATCTGTATACATTCAGTAAGAAATTCATATCCCGGTTTTTATTTTTTTTCTCGGAAAATTGCGTTTTCCCGGGAAAACCACTTATGTAGATAAACTTAAAACTCTAATCCTCGTCTATATAAAATTTTTCATGAAAATCGTTAGAGCCGTTTCCGAGATAGCTGGTATATATTTATAAATATATATACAAGAATTGCTCGTTTAAAGGTATAGGATTATGACAGTCTTGGTTTTGGCTATGTAACGTTTCCTGTACTCTGCCTACCCCTGAATACAGGTGTGATGTTTATAATAACTACAATTCATAACAAAACATACTGTACTTAATTGAAATAAAAGTATTATATTGAAAAATTATCGGATGACTCACGTTTAATAAATCGAGTTTAGCTCGACATGTTTCGGACTAATTCGTAGCCCTTCATCTAGGAGCCACGGCAGTTGCTTTTCAACATGAGTGAGTCTCACGGTTGTTAAATGTATAAAAGTATTATATTACACCTAACTTTATTTAATTAACACATAAGATGTACTTAATACCCTTGAGACTATTACAAACAACCTAACGCATTGACAATGCCACCTTAAGCAAGCTACTTTCCTGCCTGAAAAAAAACAACGTGAAAATACACCTTATATGCTTCTCAAGCACCGAAAAAGCAATTCTACACTCTTCAACCCCATTATACGGCAGGCATTAATTTTACGTCCGTATAATTCAAGGCCTCCAAACTTTAGTAAAGAAAAAAATCTGCTCATATCTTCGACGATGACATTTATTGTGGAAGTTCCTGTCGTCCCTCGGGAACTTCGCGGCGGCAATTAAGGTCGTTTAACGCGTATTTAAAAAGGACTCGGAAAGCCTGACGTCTTTTTAAAAATTCCAACTTAGAAAGTTTGACAAGCCTTGACAGTTTTGTTTCTCAGTTCGATATTAAAAACTATTTTTCCGTGAGGCTTGAAGCCTAATATACATTAACCTATTTTTTTTGTCGTCTTTTATAACATCCATAAAAGAAATGGAGAGGCGTAAATCTGCGGTAACACGATAGTACGATTACTTATTTTTCTAAATCGTTTAAACACTTTAAACGATGCTACGTAGGTTCCGACTCGTACTTAGTTTTTTATAATTTTTATTTTAAGTAACTAATGACGATCTGAAAAAGTGAGCGCATAAAAAACTACTTTAGGGGTAGTTCCCATTATCCAACCTATCCCACACAAAATTCTATATTAATTTAGGTGGGATAGGGTGGATTGGGAATTACCCGATATTCTAGTCACGAAAAACACACCTTTTTAACCGACTTCAAAAAAAGGAGGAGGTTCTCAATTCGTCGGGATATTTTTTATTTTTTATTTTTTTATCATTATTCACAGTATATTTATTTTTTCTTACGTTAGGTTTTTACAATTATTGGTATAAAAGTAATAAAATAAAATAAATTACAAAATATACAATCATTATAAAAACCTAACCTAGATGGGCGTCGGCAGCGGGGCAAGGCCCAAGCTACCGGCGGTTAGGGCTGCAGACTGAGGAACCTCCTGACGATGCGCGCCGTGTCAAGGAGTACCGCCTTTTGCATCAAACCCTTGAGCCAACCGTCTAGCGAGAGTCTCCTAAGATGGTGGTCGAGACTCACGGTCACGGACGGTTCTAGGGCCTGAAACAAAGACAGCAACCTTGATCGGTACGCGGTCAAGTTGGTTCCTCCCTCTGTAGCCCCATAGTAGGCGCGCATGCAGTTTTCATTCATGGAATGACTCCATCGCATGCGGCGCACTACACCGCCGGTAGCGGAGGCCGGTGGCGGAGCAGGCTGCCCCGCAGGCCCCAAGCATGCCGACGGCGGGCGTCCTCGCCGCGTAGGTAGTCGTGGCGGCGGGAGCGGCGCTCCGCTCTCGGAGCTCGACTCGCTGCTGTTGTCAGCCGCGGTCGCGAAGTCATCGCCCGACGGCGACGGGGAGGAGCTCGACGAGGCGGAGGATGGTGTTGGGCGTGCGCTTGTTACCGCTCTATTTCTTTGTCGTAGTTCCATATTTTATTTGTAGCCTCAAAGACCTTGTGAGGCAGCATTTTTAAGAGAATATGTAAAAATGCAAAAATAATTTTCAGACACGACTTGACAGCGTCAGAGCTTTTTTATCATTATTATTTTTATTTTTTATGTGTGTTCGCTGATTACTCGAAGACGCCTGGACCGATTTGAAAAATTCTTTTTTTGTTTGAAAGGGTATTATAGTTTCCAGGTGGTCCCATTGCCAGCATATCTTGATCTGATGATGGAATATGAGGGAAATCGAGGGCAACCCTCAAGTTTTATTGGCACAGGTAATGTTTTTAGTACATTTTTCAAAGCTACACCAGTATTTACGTCTGGCAGTAAAAAAAAATGACTGAGCTGATGATGGAAGGTCAACTCCTTAATGCTTAGGAGTTAAAGGATAATTCTTTCAATACTGAATGCACCTGCAGACTGGAAATTATAATTTCAGTAATTAGTGAGGCCTGCTGGTGATGGAAGGTCACCCTCATTATTAGACAAATGCTTTCAGTATAGCCCATGAAGTCGGTTTTTTTTTGTTTAAAATTATTGACTAACCAGAATTAAAATTCCCTTCTAACTAAAACCTTCTTTAAATTTATCCATAAAACGTGACACTGCCACTTAAGAAAATTACACTCATGTTGCCCGGTTTCGTCTCTTGTGACATAAAAACTAATATCAGTGACTTGGACCAGAATATAATATTTAGCTTGCATTCCTGAGACGCCTAGTTTCCATAATATTTGCCGAGCGCCGATACGGGAGCACCTCAAAGAATATTTACTCTCAATAAATTGGAGACAGTATTTCAAGAATATGGTTTACCTAAACATGTACAGTTGGCTGTGAAGTAAACTTATAACTGACATTTTTAATTAAAGTGGGGGATAATTTAACAGAAATTGCTAAACGTGGCACTGGATTTTTGAATTCATGTGCTCTGCCTACCCCTCTTGGGAATGCAGGCGTGAGAATATGTATGTATGTATAATTTAACAGGTTAAGGTATATTTTAGCCGACAGGCTAGCAACATGTCTCTATTAGACCTGCCAACTCGAGCCTTAAAAATATGCTAGCAGTGGCCACGAAACGTGAAATAGTCATTATTTTGTCTGTGTAACCCATTCGGAAATACAGCCGTGATTGATATAGGTATGTAGGTATACAGTGGAACCAATTGATTCATGTCTTACCGCAAAACGTCGTCATAAAGGCCTTTTGCATATTGTGCTGTTTAAAACTTCTTAGTTACATGTTACATATTGAAATTACTAAAGATTTGTTTGAGCGTCACTGCTTATTCATTCACTTTGAAGTGAAGTTCGCACAAAAAGCGACTAGGAATAAGTGGTTTCTAAACTGATCACGAGATACGCGGCTACTGGTCGCCACGCTACTAGAGTAACCCGAGTTTCTAGGAAACTGAGTTTCGATTTGTTGCAGTAAAGATTTCTTTTGTCGACCAATGGATGCATGTCACTAGGACGTTAATTGTAAATAGGTTCTACTGTGGGTCAGGAATCAATTGGTCTGCAAGTATGTATGTACCATCGCAAACAGGGATTGTTGAGCCACTTACCTATGTTTGTAACTTGGTCGTGTAATACTAATCCAATAGCTGACATCTAGTCGGTCACATCGGTCATTGATTACACGTCTAAATTGCGAACAGTGGCAAGTGGCTCAACAATCCCGGTTCGTGACTATACTTAACATATTTGGATATAAATGATAGTTACCGACTCTGCCGACTGTACTCACGAGTCTGTATAAATCTGTATCGGTTCACATCAGAGCATATTTGCTGGCACACAATAAATAAAACAGTGCGGGGACGGCAGACATAATTTACATACAGATTGACGTAAACATCTATAACATAACATACATACACTTAAATATACTGCCAATATTCGCAAATGTGGCGAAAGAGGAGCACATAACATCACAAACACAAAACCAAGATAGTGTCACGATTCGTTACTACTTTTAGATAGATTTTGTCTCTACATAATAAATCACTTTAACCCGCTTTAACACATCTCAATTTCCGCCGTGGATGTCGTAAGAGACGAGTAAGAACATAAGTTTATATACAATTTAGACGACAGACTAGCAGTACATACATACATATCCTCACGCCTGTATTCCCAAGAGGGGTAGGCAGAGCACATGAATTCAAAAATCCAGTACCACGTTTAGCGATTTCAGGGTAACCAGATGGTTAAACGTAATATCGCGGTGACAGGTTGCTAGCCCATCGCCCACAATACACTAACCCTTTCCCAGAGTCGACTCTTACGACACCCACGGGAAGAAAGGGGGAGGTGCTATTCTAACCCGGCACCACACGGGGACACAGACTAGCAACCTGTCACTATATTATACTTCTCCCATCAATTTTTCAACCTAAAATTATGCAAGAACTGGCTGCGAAGCGTGAAATAGTCATAGTGATGTATGTATGTAGAAAAAAGAGGAATCATAGTTTCATAGTCATAGAGAATACAACCTATAGAGAAACAATGTTCGCAACCCCGGTCCGCAAATAGTTTGTTGATTTCAACATACTAAACGTCACCGTCACTGTCACAGAAACTGTACAGAGCCAATAACCGTAGAGAAAAAGGCACTAGCGTTACGCGCGATCTTGGACCGGCCAATAAGAGCACAGCGAACACTTCAATTGTTTTGCGGAATCTTCTCCGAACAACCAAAATGACATTAGTACTCTACTGGTTCTGTCCTCAATGTTCATAGTGAACATAATATTCCATAGGTACATAATCTACATACAACACGCCTGTATTCCCAAATGGAATAGGCAGGACTCAACAAACATACCAACATAATATTACTATGTTAATAAAATGACATCTACACAGAAATTTAATACGTTACCCTTCTTTATATACTGCAGTTTGACATAAACAGGGTAATTTTATTCCCAATTTGTTCTTTACAAAGGCTGCACATATGAGAGTCGATTGCTTCATTTGAATACGAGTATCCCCGTTTTTGTAACCCAAAGGGTATGCTATGTTTTTAAATGGTTTGCTTGGCCCAATTTTATGGAGTATGCGAAACAATGCTGATTTAGTAGTATTTAATTCATACAAATATACCGTGGGCGTTAATAACCCTGAAAGGTTTAAACGAGTACTTAATGTTACATCAACATAAGTCCAATTAGGTATGTCTGAAACAATTATTATTTCAGACTTTTAACTGACAAATTTGAATTATTCTCAGAAAACCAAAGGTAAAACTTGAAATCATTATTGCAATAACACTTATTGCTGAAAAGTCTGATGAATGTGAGTGAAACGAGAGAAGTATGTCAGAATAGAAGCGAATGGCGCTCTGTTGTCTCTGCCCACTTCGCAGAGAATAAGGCGTGACGGTTATGTATGTGTGTATGTACTTATTTCTGTTTGTTATAATGTTCTCAAAACAAACTTTGTCACCATTTGCGGTGACACCTTGGGTATGTACTTAAAAATGCGTGAGGATTTGTCCGTTAAAATTCTAATTTTATCCTGAATGAACCATGATGTAAAATACTTGCACAAACGTTAAAACTCCAATTTTTCAAGCAAAGGAGGCCACATGCCACATTTAGCTGACCCCAGAGCTGAAAAACACCACGGAGCTCTGTCATTGATTTCCGCACTGGCTCCCTCTGGTTTTAACTGCGTGAATTATTTCCCAGGGCACTCCTACACGTGTAAATGGCACATTAAATTGATATACGGGGTCTCCCGTCCATTCCGGGAGGAATGGTCAAAAGTTCGCAAGGCTCCCGGGACTCGAGTCTTCTGGCGCAGTCGGTAGATAAACAACTATTATTGCGCTGAAAGCTGCTGACTCTTGAATGGTTCGTGGTTTGGTCGAGGTCTTTGACCTTTATAAAATAATGTTGAAGTCAATCAAGTGTATGGACTTCAGTTTTTATACCTAAGCTCGGCGATAGCCAAGAATGTCAATTAATGGATTATGGTGTATGCTTAAAAAACTGTAGTGGAGGTGACACTTGTCACCATATAATATTATAATTGTCTATAATAAATCAAAACAACTAGACACATAATAATTATTATGTACGCTTAGATCTTCACTACTAAGCAACGGATTTAGAGGTAGGCCAAAGAGGAGATGACAGTATGATTTAAAGCATTTCAGATCTGATTGGCGAGATGTAGCCAAAAACAGAGACGAGTGGAAAGATAAAAGAGTGTACCGTCACGCCTCTTTTGTACAGGGTTAGAAGTGTGAAAGTGCTCTTAGGAGCCCAATTGCATAAAATGATAAGGTTTAGAATTTAGAAGTTTTTTTTTTTTAATCTTTTCGCGTCATTGAGCGTGGAGTGTGCGGGATTATGTTGTCCCACAACTTGCACATTTTTTTAAAGTTTGGAATTTCCATGATTTTTTACTCATGAATGATTGATTTTCTTACTAATGCGTTTATAAGAATAAAAATAATAAACACGTATTAACGAACCAAAACGAATATCTCTACATGAAACTAATATAGCACGTCCCTGGAAATGTAATATAGTTAATTAACTATGCTAATAGAACTCCGTCTGATCAAGTGTACTACAAACATAATGCAGACTGACATCCCGATGTGTAATTACATTGTGTAATAAGCCATTGACGTGATTAAGGAGTAAATTAATGAATTACCGAGGTCAACTTGGCAAGGCCCGTGTTTCAGTTTGTTTGTCACGTAAAGATGGGTCTTATGCAACGGTTTTATAAAGTGACCCAATAAAACCCTGGTATAGGTTAGCGATTATAGATTATATCATCATTCGAGCGTTTTAATTACTTATAAATTAACAATACAGTATAATAATTTTTTTTTTTTCAAGAGCCGTTTAAAAAATGAGAATGAAGTTAAACTACTTATACCAATATTTTAACTCCGTACTTGTGTGATAATGGGTTTAGAAGAATGCCTGTCCAATTTTTCCGTGGATGTACTTAGTAAGAGACAATTAAGAATGACTGGCCACTAGTCGCTTCTAGCATAACTTCATGTTTAAAAATAAATAAAAATGGTATACTTAATAGAGACCGGTTGCTAGCCTGTCGCCTATTCGCCTAAACCCTATTTAAATCTATTACCGCCTATTATCGCCTCTTGCGACATCCACGGAAGAAACAGTGAGGTATTTTTCTAACTCGACACCACACGAAAAATATATCGAAACAAATTTATTGCCATCACGAAAAAAGTTTTATCGCTGTAGGCTCAAAAACAGTCGAATAAACAAAATCTAATCAAAACAAACTAACAAAACTGCACTCGAAGTTAAACAACGACAAAGCTGGTAAAACAAATGGGAGATAAACATCGAAAAAAGCAAAAACCTATGGAAACCGCTGCATTGGCAAGTATACGGGTGATAACGCCTGCCGCAAAAAAATAGCAAACACTCGGCGAGATTGCTCCAACAATTTCACAGGCGCCGGTATATTCAAATGGGATTTTTAAATTAAAACTTTATGCTGTTGTAACGGTCACTTAATTGGATTTTCGTTATGAAACCAACCATTTTGAACTATTCTACTCGTTCTGATTTCAGTGGAGCATTTGTGCGTGGTATGCACGGGAAATTCGTTTTACCAAAATGTCCGGAGTAAAAATTGTTGAAATAAAGTAATTTTTGAGGCTACCAGCGCTTCGGAAAGACTATCATTGCCAAGAAGACTGCGCCGTAAGAAACTGTGTAGAAAGTTTTTTTTTTTTTTAATACACGTAAGTACTAAACTTGTAATAAATTGTTACAAAAAAATGGGATTATAGTCAGTAGAATTTAAACCAAACTCGTCGACGACCTGTAAATTTTTCCATACAATATGACAGCTAATTTGGAAACCTAGTCAACGAGTTTAGTTGTTGAAAGAATTACACTACTGATCCAGCGTTTTTGTAAATTCTGTATGTTTTTAACATAATCATAAGTTTATATTATAATCATTGAACCAATTCTGACACCTAAAACCGATTATTACACAACACGAATAACCCAATCCTTTTACCGCAAAAGTAAACTCCGCACATTAACAATTTAAAATCCCCGCATAATCAACCCCTTGAAATCTACCCCAATCCACTCATTGAAAAACTTCCGAAGTTCAACAATAGTGGAAAGAGGGCCAAGTCATCGCGAGTACATTAGCCGACAGAAGTCAGACGACTGCGTTCACTCCATTACCCATTTCAGAACTTGGCTCACCTTTTTGAATAATACATTTTTTTCAACAGCCGCTTATTTTGCATTCGTCAATAATTCATTTATGGTAATGTGACGCCATACGGCGATGCGGTATCTTCATGATACTTGTATATACCGTGTTGTTTAATTTGGACCGTGTTTTCATTTTTAAGGTTCCGTGGATACCGTGTGGGGTTAGAATAAGGGCGCTTGTGCACTACCATGACTTTTACTGTCCGTCTTTTTACTTAAGGTCTCGTCTCGCTTGCTCTTGCATGAAATAGTATTAACGTGAGCGGGACGGTGCGACAGATTGTAAAAACCCGGACGGCTGGACCGTAAAATTCATGGTAGTGCAAAAGCGCCCTAACACCTCTTTACTTCTTCCGGGGATGTCGTAAGAGGCGACGAAGGATAAATAGGTTGACAGATTAGCATCTTGTCACTATTATTGTACGTGTAAAACTAAAACTATAGCTGTACAGTCTGGGAATCTGAATGCTTGGCAGGTTGACCGCCTTCATAATTTGTTCGCATTATAGGACAAACTTCACCATGAAGTTCAATCTTGAGTATTTATGTCATGCCACTGGCTGGAAATAGTAATGAGGGCAATTTTAGAAGTATCTCAACCTGCTAAACATCCAGTTTCCCTAACTGTACAGTCAGCGTCTGATACATGTATACACTTTAGTACCTTTTCTAATTAACCTCATATTTGAACTCGCGCATGAAATTGTCACTGCGATCACAGTGACAAAGTACCAAAGTGTAACCATGTATCAGACGCTGACTGTACCTAAAAAATATGCTAGAAGTGGCAGGACGTCAAAATATAGTCGTGGTTTTCTTCATGTAGCGTTTCGAGTGCTCTGCCTACCCCATGGGAATACAGGCGTGATGTATGTATGCATGTAAATCGAGTTAAGTGGCAGGGTAGCGTGAAATAGCCGTGGTTTTTAGCCCATAATAACGCGAATCGTCGTTACATAAACGTACATATTCCCACGCCTGTATTCCCAAGAGGGGTAGGCAGAGCAGATGAAGTCAAAAATCCAGTACCACGTTTACCAATTTCATGGTAATCAGATGGTTAAACGTGATATTGCAGTGACAGGTTGCTAGCCCATCTCCCACAATACACTTAGGCGCAGCGCAGACGACAGTGTTTTGTGCGATCGAGTCTGTGGAGCAATAAATTTTCTGAATGGCGCGCTGACAGGTTCCAGGAATTTCCATTCAGAGATTCGTGGAAACTGTCACCGCACCATTCAGACAATTTATTGCTGCGCAGACTCGATCGCACAAAACTCTGTCGTCTGCGCTGCGCCTTTCCCAGAGTCGACTCTTACGACACCCACGGGAAGAAAGGGGTGCTGCTCTAACCCGGCACCACACGGTTATTACATAAAAACCACACCTGTATTCCCAAACGGGATAGGCAGAGCACACGAGTTGTACTTCTAAACCCGACACCACACGGGGTGTGCTATGTATGTAATGCAACGTCTTGAAATTCACTTCTAATATAATGGGAGTGCGCTGAATTTAAAAATATCTTTTCCATATGAAAATATTCAGGTAAATTCTAAAATCGATGATACTTCGCCCGTTCGTCTTTGAAAACATATTCGATGTATTCATAAATATTTTTGCCTCACAATCCACGACTTTGTAAATAAAAATGCAACTTGGAATATGGCAAATGTTTTATTTACATTTACAATATAGGAATCTTGTTGCATCGTAAAGTTTTACAAATATAGAAAAACTAGCTTTCCGCCCGCGGCTCCGCCCGCGTGGAACTCGGTTATATTGCGGTATAAAGCACAACTATAAGAAAACTTCTCGTTTCAACGACACACGGTGCCATCGATCTATCATCTATCGATCGGTTATCGATTGATATCGATCTATTGTCGATCGATATCGATCTATCAAGCAAACTATATTTTTGTTTTCCCTCGGGAACATCAATTTTTTCCGGGATAAAAAGTAGCCTATGTCACTCTCCGTGCCCTAAACTATCTCTACCTAAAAAATCACGTCAATCCATCGCTCCGTTTAGCCGTGAAAGACGGACAAACAAACAAACAAACACACTTTCACATTTATATATTGGTACGGATAAGCTCAACGAAGAAATTAAATAGAAAAAACACATATTCAACTAATAAATTTTAATATTGCCTGTGTGGTGTTGGGATTGAATAACACCTCTCCATTTCTTCCGCGTATTAAAGGCGACTAAGACTAAAGTTTATGTGTGTTTTAAGCGACAGGCTAGCAATCTTGACAGATTGTTGTAATAGTGACCTATTACTACCTTTTCCATCAGGTTTAAAACCTTAAAACTATGCTAGAAGGGGGGCGAAACGTGAATTTATTCTTGGTTTTGTCTATGTCATGTTTCGTGTGCTCTGCTTACCCTTTTTGGGAACACAGGCATGAGTGCGTGATTTTTATTTACGGAGTTATTTTCAGAATTAAAATATATTATAATAAGTATGTTGAATAACTTTACAAAATGTCTGATGTAAAGAAAATTAACTGGCTAAGTAAAATCTACTATATAAAAATAAGTCGTGTTTTCCTTCCTGACGAAATACCTCCAGAATGCAGGAACCGATTTGGCCAATTCTTTTTTTAAAATGTTCGTTGAAGTTCAGGGAAGGTTTGTAAGATGAGAAAGTGTGGAAAAAATTAGTGTAACATACTAAAAAACTAAAAAATCGTTCTCCCATACAAATTTTTCAACTCCAAAAAACAGTAAGCGCCGCAATATTTCATACATCTTACGCGTTTTTATTAAAACCTTCTCTCTTTAGCTCAAGAACGACGGAAGCGCCGCTGATTTTCATACGTCTCCCGCTTTTTTGCGAGCAAAATAGGTACTTTATATTATTCAACACTAATGTCGTTAGGGCGAAAGTTACTTACATTTCGTTAATAAATTAACCCTTATTCCCTAAGATACGCGGCTGTCAAAAATTATACTGAACTGACAAATTGTGACATTATTTACGGTATATTATCACCAGCCAGCTAGCCACTTGGCCACATAAAACCTATTTGGATGTTTAGATGTTTTGATACATTGTTGGTTTATGAATAACTAGCTGTGCCCGCGACTCCGTCCGCGTGGATGAGTGACTATTCCCATGCTATTCCCCCCCGTTTTTTCCACATTTTCCAATATTTCTTCGCTCCTATTAGTCGCTGCGTGATGTTATATAGCCTAAAGCCTTCCTCAATAAATGGTCTAACCAACACACAAATAATTTTTCAGTTCGAACCGATAGTTCCTGAGATTAGCGCGTTCAAACAAACAAACAAACAAACAAACAAACTCTTCAGCTTTGATTCGTCAAAGAAGATTAATTGTCTTTTTACTATTTACTAAAACGCCCTCGAATAGCGCGCAAAATTAAAATACACATACATACATATCCTCCGCCTGTATTCCCGAGAGGGGTAGGTAGAGCACATGAATTCAAAAATCCAGTGCCACGTTTAGCGATTTAAGAGCAACCAGATGATCAAACGTGATACTGCAGTGACAGGTTGCTAGCCCATCGCCCACAATACACTAACCCTTTCCCAGAGCCGACTCTTACGACACCCACGGGAAGAAAGGGGGAGGTGCTATTCTAACCCGGCGCCACACGGGATATAAATTAAAACCCATACTAATATTATAGATGGGAAAGTGTGTTTGTTTGTTTGTTTATCAGTCTTTCACGGCTAAACGAAGCGACGTAGTGACGTGATTTTTGGGTGGAGAGAGTTGAAGGAATGGAAAGTGACATAGGCTACTTTTTGTCTCTTCAAAACTCCCCATTTCACTAAAGTGAGAGGTGGAAGTTTGTGGAGAATACCGCAATTTTCTATGTAGAAAGCTATAAATTGGTATATGGGATGGACTATCTGTTCTGTGCTACCCCGAAATTAACGCGAGCGGAGCCGCGGGCAAAAGCTAGTTTTTAATAAAAGGGATTCATAAATTTTATAGGGATCCAATAAAGCAAATAAATAGAGTTTAATGATTGTTCATCATAATGTTACTTTCGTAACTACATATTTGGATTTCAAATGGTACTTGACACTCATTTAGATCTCCATTTTTTTGGCGGCAAAGCCCACAGTCAAGCTTAATTTTTGTATTGAACTTGGCTCTTCCTCTTCTTGGCTCCTGGTATGATTTACATTTATGTTTTTGATGGGTACTCTTCTCACCACCGATCTTCGTATCATAAGTGTTGCCATAACTTAAAGCAATGTGTCTAGACGCGGCTCGGTGTTGCCAGTCGCGATATTCCGAGCACGTAGGGCAATTTTAAAGCGTGGCCGCTGAGCTTTCGGTGTAATTGGTGTGTTTCGTGGTTTTATTGTTGTTGCCGTGTACTACGTGTTTACACCTTTAACAGGGAAAAGTGTTAGTTAACCTTTTTTATTCTCGTTGAAAATATGTCGAGAATAATTTTAAACAAAAAACCGACTTCACATTAGCAATATCTTAAAAGTGTTCTGTTTACTGAATGTAAATTCATGACTTTATCAATAAATTACCGAAAGCGCCGTACCTACATGTCCCTATAATATTTGAAGAGTTCCCTCGATTTCTCCAAGATCCTATCATCAGATCCCGACTTGGTGCCTACGGGACCCGCCGACTCGGATTGCCTTTCGATAAAAAAAAAACCGGCCAAGTGCGAGTCGGACTCGCGCACCGAGGGTTCCGTACAAACCTGCAAGGTTTACAAACTTCGTTCATTATGACAATCGAGTCATAACTATGGTATTTTTATTATAGATAGCTCTACGCGTTCATGAGGAAAAAAGTAATAAGTTTATACATATTTATTAAAAAATATTTTTTTTTTGTAATGTAACTAAAAATTTAAGGTTTTTGGAATTTTTCCTTTCATTTTTTTTTTTTCATTTTATTGTTTAGTGGTTTTCCGGAAACAATGGACAATACGGAATCCCGCAAACAATTGCGCAAACAGCCGCGCCCACCTCGTGTCCCAAATTAGAAATACTTATAATTTTCTGCTTTGAATCACCATCTGTTGTAAGGTATTCGAAATTTGAACTTGATTAAAGCATCGGTATCAGTTTTATAATGTGGACATTATATTAGCCACCTCAGGGCACAGGTTTCTTAATCTAACATACATACATACATACAATCACGCCTGCATTCCCAAACGGGGTAGGCAGAGCACACAAAACGCTAAACAGACAAAACGAAGACCATTTCACGTTTTGTGGCCACTTCTAGTATAATATTTTAAGAGTTTGAGGTGGCAGGTACAATAGTGACAGGTTTAAGACAGAAGATCATAACTATTGCTATAGACCCAGTTTAAAGTTGACATCGTAGTGTCCTTTCTCTGCAAAAGAAAACTTTATTACTTTTATTGTGACGTTCTGCGGTGTGTCAGAAATCAAGTCGACAACCAATAATTAAAAATTAAAAACACCCCCGACGAGCCCCAACCCAATGGGTTTACTGAACGTGTAACATTCTTATCGCACCAAACAAATGACCTGATGACCTTGAAGACCTGAACCGATTTCCACCAAACATAGCTAAGAACACTCTCGACTGATATAACTTTCAAAAAAAGCCGCATTAAAATCGGATCATCCGTTTGGGAGCTACGATGCCACAGATAGACACATACACACATACAGACACGTCAAACTTATAACATCCCGTCGTTTTTGAGTTGGGGGTTAAAAAGACATGAAGCTGACGATGTAACATTTTCAAATACGACTGTAGACGAATAATGTGTTGTGTATGTTTTACGAATTTCTTACTATTTCTTATCGTGTAATGTTTTCACGGTTTTGTGACAGCGAAGGTCACGTATTGTGTTTTACTCGACTGCGGAAGAGTTTGTGTTTTACGACTGACAATGCATAAATTGAACACTACGATCATTGATTTAATATGACTACCATACTTTTACTTCAGGCGAAAGGCAAGCTGTCCTTACTTAAAACCTAAAAACTATGCCAAAAATTACAACACGTGAAATGGCTATGGCTCCGTCTATGTAGCTTCTCGTGCGCTCCGCCCACTCAGCTGAGAACACAGGCGTGACGCATGTATGTATGTATGTATGTAAACTAGATACATTTTCTTTTGGTTCAATCTAACCCAAGAGCTACAGTGCCACCGACAGCGGTTTAACATTTAACACCCCTTTATGTGTATCGGAGGCTTTTTAATCTGTTATGCCGAAAGAGCCTAGAACAAGGTGACCACAAAACAGAAAGGTTCAGAAGTCAAATGTATGTAAATACTTCACTTTTCATACCTACGCTCAGCTATCGCTCTAGGGTTGTCAATTATAGCGTATGCGCATAAGAGATATGTGTGCTATAAAACGTTGCTTCATGCCAAATTTCAAGATTCTAGGTCGACTGGAAGTACCCTTTAGGTTTTGATTCCCTTGCGAGTACTTGCGAGTTTCAAAATATGCAGCTTAAATTGCTGTTTCTTTTGATTGCGTTGACATAGAAGTTTGATTTTATTACAGCTTAAAGGTATTATAGACCTGAGTATTTGGTATGAATTTCAATTTAATACCTCTACGCGTTTATGAGGAAATGGGTAGTAAGTTCAAAATTATTAAAAAAATATATATTATGTGATGTAACTAAAAATTTATGGTTTTCGTAATTTTTCCTTTATCTATGCTATAAGACGTTGCTTCGTACCAAATTTCAAGATTCTGAGTTCACGGGAAGTACCCTGTAGGTTTTGATTCCCTTGCAAGTGTCGAAAATTTGCGGCATAAATGGCTGTATCTTTTGATTGCGTTGGCTTAGAAGTTTGATTTTTTCACAGCTTCAAGGGACAGTAGACCTGAGTAATTGATATAAATTTCAGCTTCATACCTCCACGCGTTCCTGAGAAAAAGGGACTTGACAGACGGACGGACGGACGGACGGACGGACGGACAGACGGACTACAAAGTGATCCTATAAGGGTTCCGTTTTTTCCTTTTGAGGTACGGAACCCTAAAAAGTTTAAAATAAGTTCACAGTTTTCGGAGATATCGAGTAACATACTCGTACATAATGTACATACAAAAAAAAATTGGTCGAATTGATAACCTGCTCCTTTTTTGAAGTCGGTTAAAAACACCTCTATATTTCCGTGTTGTCAGGCAACTAAGAAAATTAGGTACTACCTACATCACACCTGTATTCCCAAATGGGTAGGCAGAGCGCAAAAAACTTTACATAGACAAAACCATGACTATTTCACGTTTCACGGCTCACGGCCACTTCTAGCATTTCTTTTTATATTCCCGAGAGGGGTAGGCAGAGCACATGAATTAAAAAATCCAGTGCCACGTTTAGCGATTTCAGAGCAACCAGATGATCAAACGTGATACTGCAGTGACAGGTTGCTAGCCCATCGCCCACAATACACTAACCCTTTCCCAGAGCCGACTCTTACGGCACCCACGGGAAGAAAGGGGGAGGTGCTATTCTAACCCAGCACACCTCTATATTTCTTCCGTGGATGTCTTAAGAGACGACTAAGGAATCAGGATCATTACTAGGTTTTGAGTTGGCAGGTACAGTAATGACAGGCTTGCCGTCACTACTGTACCTGCCAATAACTCTAAAAAGAAATTCTAGAAGTGGCCACGAAACGTGAAATAGCCATGGTTTGTGTGCTCTGCCTACCTCGTTAGGGAATGCAGGCGCGATGTATGTGTGTATAAATTGCAAGCCTATAACTTAACCTGTTTCCTAAGTCGCCTTTACGACAATAATAGAAAAGTAGGTAGAGGTATTAATTACCGTCCCATTACTTAAGTTAACTGCAGATAGTCCCCGGTTCCGTCGTCTAGAGTGCTAGACATTGATGTAACGTTTGCTAAGCCATAGCGCAGTTACGGCGGTTCTAAGGAGACTGAACTAATTACTGTCTGAAACTGCACGAACACGCTGTATATATGGGTAAGGCGGAATTACACGGACCAAGTTCTTGACAGATTGGGGACGTTATTATAGACTTACATACATACATTACGCCTGTATCCCAAAATGGGGCAGGCAGAGCTCACAAAACGCTACATAGGCAAAATGATGAGTATTTCTCGTTTCGCAGATACTTCTAGCAATTTTTTAGGTTCTAAGTTCGCCTGAGACATCCACGTAAGAAATGGAACGATGTTATTCTAAATGCGACATCGAACAAATTAACAGTATCATAATTTCAAGCTTTCATTCAGTTCTTTTGGGCCTGATTCGTTTTTTGGTCCGATTGAGCTTTTTGTATAGATACCTCTACTTGTGTAAGTTGAATGCCAATACAATCTAGAATATTGTATAATCTAGATATACAGTCACGAACAGGGATTGTTGAGCCACTTGCCACTGTTCGCAATATAGACGTTTAATCAATGACCTATGTGACAGACTAGATGTCAGTTATTGGATTAGTATTACACGACCAACTTAGAAACATAGGTAAGTGGCTCAACAATCCCTGTTCACGATGGTACAATCCTGGTAGCTCAGCCAGGATTGTTTCCACAGGAGGGAACTCTTCATCAGTTGTTCTGATTGTCTTCAAATTTGGTACAGGTATCTAATATGAAGGCCAAGACAGTATATCGTTGTAGGATCAGAAACAGCAGCGTTATTCTCATTACATCATTTTTAATTTGACAATTGAATAAAAAAATTGCTTAGAAATTGATACATTTCAAAGCGAACTAACACTGAAACTGTAAAATTAAACACTATTTAGGTTTTTAGCGCTACAGGGTTGATTTACACGAAAACCTTCAATTACGTAAAAAAATAGTACTAACTGGTAACTGAACTCGCGTAAACGCGGCCTTTCAAGACCGGCAAGGTAAAAGATACCTTAGAGCATACTAAACGCAGACGCTATTGCAGCGCAACACAGACGGTAATTAGAAATAGATAAAGCAGTTTTATTTCGGTACTAATGTGAACAAACGCGTCCCGAAGCTGCTTTAGCTGCACTGGAATGGGGTCGTTTAATTGCAATAGGGATGAAAGCAATGGGTTTATGTACTCTCACGACCATTTACCTTGTGACAGTCAATACTTGCAATTCTCTCAAAAACACTGTTACATTTACGTTACATGAAGTAAGCACATACATACATACATACACATATCACGCTCGTATTCCCTAATGTCATGTAAATTAAAACTACTATTTCACCTTTCGTAAACACATTTACCATATCGTTAGATTTAAACATCTAGATGAAAAAGTACAATAATATCGGGTTGCTAGCTGTGACACGGCCACACACGTACCTACTGACATTATAAATCTTGTATACATTCCCACAGGGGTAGGCAGAGGCTACTTTGTTCCACTGGTATCCTGACATACCTCTTGATTAACCCACATTCGTTAACCTCTTCATACCATGATCGTCAGTTACAGGCTTTGGCATTTTAGTAAGTAAGTAAGTAAACACTTTATTGTACAAAAGGAAAAAAACACAAAATACAAAAAACAAAATTATATACAAATGAAATGGCGAAGTACAAAGGCGGACTTATCCCGTAAGGGTACTCTTACAGCCAAACTTTGAGAGGCAGAGAGTAAACTAAACCCATCAAAAACATTCTGTAAAAAATCTACCCAAGTCTCGTTGAAGCTGCTTGTTTATCTCTAAAAAGTAATGAAATCTAGACATAGTTGTGCCAAGTCTAAGGTTCCTTACTGCGATTTCTTTATTATTATAGTTAATGTTGTGTGCCTTGGCCGTTGAACATTTTTTATACGTTAGTGGGTACAAGTCAACTTTGTTAACATGTAATGTTGCAACTACCTTGTTTGTTACGCGAGATAATAGCTCATACTGGTATGGGTAATTGGTATAAAGTGTTCAACGGCCAAGTCACACAACATTAACTATAATAATAAAGAAATCGCAGTAAGGAACCTTAGACTTGGCACAACTATGTCTAGATTTCATTACTTTTTAGAGATAAACAAGCAGCTTCAACGAGACTTGGGTAGATTTTTTACAGAATGTTTTTGATGGGATTTCACTTCTTTTTGTAAAAACGTGAGCATATTCATTAATTATGTTAGATTTTATTATTTTACATATTTACTTATTTTTGCAAATTATCTTTCTTTTCTTTTTTCCGGTTTTGATCTCGTACAGTAGGAACAGCTTTTCGTATTGCCCATTCGCGGTCCTTAAATTTAGAAGATGTGTCTCTCTACGCTGGATTTTTGCAATTACAGTCGTTTTTTTTATGTACCAGAGCAGCTCAGGGTCTTCATCAGATACTTCAGACCTCAGATTTTTGACATCAAATGAAGCGACCCACTAAGTTGATTATTTTTTGTAAAAGAAGTGTGTCGATCTCTATAGTAGTTTGGTTAGGCTCTAGTGTTTTCACCAGGTACTCCAGATCTTCGATTATCCTAGTTTTTACATTTTTCCCTTTATGTAGTCGTTAATCCCTAACCATGTACCAAATTTCAGCTCTCTGAGTTAACGGGAAGTACCATTTCTATTTTGATGATCATGAGTGAGTGAGTGAGTGTCGAAAATGCGAAACTTTGCTTTCGCTTAACTTCGGAACTGAATTACCTACAGACTTGAAATTTTGGATTTTAAGTATGTGGTTATAGTTCACTAGATGACGAAAATTTCAGCGTCCTATTATTATCCAGAGGTTCTCAAATAGGGGCCTGAAAATGCCGCGAAATGGTTCCAGTAAAGGATGGTACGGCAGTGCTTGCTTTGCGCTCGACTTGGTGGGGGCACTGCCGTGCCCCCCGATTGTTGACACCGACAAAAAGAGAGGATACAAAAAACATGGTGAAATACAGTTTTAGTGTGTATTTGCGGCTTAACCTAACAAGCATTCGTCATCTCTGTCTTTCACACTTGGTCAGAGCGGGTCAGATATTTACGTATTTAACGTACTCCAAAGGGAACATTGCAGCGCTAAGTGCAATTTGCGCTATTTTTCGCTAATTTAACGAGCCATGGTGGTCGTTTACGATGGAGGCCATCGGAGGTTTCGAAATAACTATTTTTCCATTTCAAACCCGTGTGGTGGCGGGTTTGAATAGCTCCTCCCCCTTTCTTCCCGTGGGTGTCGTAAGAGTCGACTCTGGGAAAGGGTTAGTGTATTGCGGGCGATGGGCTAGCAACCTGACACTGCAATATCACGTTTAACTATCTGGTTACCCTGAAATTGCTAAACGTGGCACTGAAATTTTGAATTCATATGCTCTGCCTACCCCTCTTGGGAATACAGGCGTGAGAATATGTATGTATGTATGTGTTTTTCCATAGCCTAGCAGTATGTCGGCAGTTTAGGGAAGCTACCGATTTTAACTTAGTTCCCCGAATGTTGTAAAACAACGTAGAGCAATTCTCTTATTCGAACTCCGATGAACGCCGATTACACGTAATTCGTGTAACCTCCAGCTATTTTTAGGTTTCTCGAAGCGTATTCCGTTTCAGTACAGGGAAGTATTTCGTTCTACTTTTGTTTCTAGGTTATACAGATTTCGCAGGGTAAAGTGCTTAGTCTATCTTTACGGTTGTCTGTATACCTGTGTGGTGTTGGGTTAGAACAGCACCTCTCAATTTCCTCTGTGGATGTCGTAGGAGGCGACTAAGGCTCAATTCACACCAGAAGAGCAGCGCAGCGCGGCGTAGCGCAGCGACCCGCTCCGTGGAGAATGCGCGAGGATTCCTGCAACTGCTCGAGAAGCTGCTGGAATGCGTAGGAAGTCGCTGGAATTTACATAATTATTGACATATTGACATAATGTATTGACAGCGGCCGTCGCGACTACTCGAGCATCCTCGGGCATTCCCGCGACAGCTCGCGCAGTCGCACGGCTTTGTTTATGGAATGCGCTGGAATTCCCGCGGATCCGCGGGCATCCGCGCGCATCGTTAGAGTTTCTCATGCGATAATAAGTCTTATTATAATGAAAATAAAGTTGAAATTCTCATGACACTGAAACTGCGCTCCGCTACGCCGCGCTGCGCTGCTCTTCTAGTGTGAATTGAGCCAAAGGAGATAAGGTTTACGTGTGCTTTAGGTGACTGGCTAGCAACGTGTCAATATTCTACCTCTTCCATCTGTTTGCAAACGTAAAGGTTGTCTGTATACAGCATGTTGTAAACGTCCTGTACCTATACATATAGTGCTTGGCTTTCAACTTAACCGGAATTTAAGATAGTGGGGGTAAGGGATTTTGATTCTTGAGATACAACCTGGCGATTGACAGACGGATAGACGGACGGTAGGACAGACAGCAAAATCTTAGTATAAGGTCCTGTTCTTACCCTTCAGGTAAGGAACCCTGTAAAATTGAATCGTTCGACTCCGTGATACAGCCTAGCGACTTACAGTCGGCGTTAGGCTAAGCGCGCACTACGACTTTTTGTCGTGCGACAAGATTTTAAAATAGTGCTGTCCATACTGATTTTTTCATCATAGTGCGCGCGATGACATATATACCCTTACGTTGCATTTCTGCGACAAAATTGTCGCGCGACAAAAAGTCGTAGTGCGCGCTTAGCCTTAGGGTAGGGCGCGTTTGGGCTCCCGCCAAAGGCGTCGGGTAAAAAGGGCGCTACATGAATCCCTTCGTAGCCTGTCGCTCTTAGCTGCGAGGCATAATAAGAATCTCGTCGCCCAGATGGCTGGCAGTATTAAAATTGGCAGTAAACGGGAAGACGGACATACATCAAAGTCTTAAAATAAATGTTTTGCACTTTGGGTACGGAACTAAAATCCGACTCGTTCGAGTTTGTGAGTATTTGAATAGTATACCTACAGGTGGCATTCTGACCATAATTTTTCAAAATGGCCGCCCATCCTATTTTAAAGCTATTCCATTCCCACTAAAGCGTAATAAAACCTGAGACGCGAAACGCCGTCACATAATGACTGTAATGGCGTCACAGCGAAAAATAATGGCGTTACGCAATCCATCAAGCATTCGTATTTCGCATTTTCACTCATTTCCCAGGAATAATCGTGACGAAGCGGAAAATGGGGTAATATTTTTCTTTATCCAATTTTCTTGGAGAACGGGCCGAGTCTTCTGGAAGCATTAATAGTTTCCAGACAACTTACCAAGCATTCGGGTCTGGTACAGTGGGCGACGGCCAATGCTCTTCTTCATAAATACGTAGGCTATACGTAGGTAACCAAAGTATTCATATTTACTATTTCGAGATTAGCTCGATTTGTTTGATTTGTTTCATGTCTATTCATAGCCCAGGTTCAGGAGCCCGATTTAGATGTGAACTTTGAAAGTACATAGTTTGACAATACTTTCATACACAAAAATGAAATCTTTGGCCGGTTCTAACGAATGAAATAAAAAATTGTCTTGAATTATTTCATACTTTACTCGCTTTTTCGTATAAAGCGGCTACGACTGTCTTATTCGGACACACATCCATCCCATTAGCTGTCGTCGTGTCATCGTCCTAAGAGCTGATTCGCACGAGCGTTTTTTCAACGGGCGTTAAAAAAACGTTTGAATAAAACAAATTAGAAATCATGTATTTATTCACACAAGGCGGTTTTAAAGCGCGGCGTTTTTTTATCGAGCACTGTTCGATTTTCGACGTTGGGTGTTGGACGTTAAATCCAATTTAACACACGGAACTTCGTAATACCGCCAACGCCGAGTTTTAACGCGACGCTTTTTAAACGCTCGTGCGAACTAGGCCTAAATGGGGTAGGCAGACTATACAAAAAGTAAATCTTGCCAAAATAAATTTCGGAAATTAATATTTCCGTGTCACAATAGAAAAAAATATAGCACCTTTGAAGGTCTGGTCCTCTGGTCTCCCCCTATTCTAATGGCTAAAAAAATTACCATGTTCTAAGTAGCTTAGTAGTCCAGCCCGACTGTACAGTATGGGTTAGAATTTATCTGGCAGCAGCTTCAGTTTCGCGCCGTTCATTCGTCGCTCGATTACATTTCTTTTATTGCACTTCGAACGGAAATTTTATCTTCCTTTTGTACCGTGCTGTTCTGTGTGTGTGTTGTATATTTATCTGTCTTCAACTTACATGTGAATGTGTGTGCACACATTGAAAGGGACATTTTAAGAGGAAGGCCCAGGGCACAGTTAAGCGGGAATTACTTAGTCGTTCACCCTTGTCGCTGCACTTATTCCAAACTACGGCGCCGTATGTCGTCTTGACAGTAGACTGTCCGCCAATTGCTGTCGTCTAGCGTCTAGTCCGGCTGTGGTAGTTGCCGCTCGCCGAATCCTGCTGACTACCGTGTTCTTTGAATTATTTTGGCCCCTTTAAGCCTCTTTCGACAATCGTCTGTTTACAGTTTTTTGCGTTGACCCTTTGAGACCATACATCACTAAGTAATTTTGTACTAATTATTCAACTTTAAATGAAATCTCTTGACTAGTGAAATCATACCCGTAGCGTTGAAAAACTAACGTCGCCTTAAAGATGCTAGGTGTGCCCGTGCCCTTAGATGCGTGTTCTAAACCAGTGCATTGATTTTTTTTCTAATTCGTAAGCTTCTAACTAAACCTTCACAAACTCGCTAGTTAAATACTCGAAATTTCGGATTGGAATCGGTCCCTTCATATACACAAGCTATGACCACCACAAACAGATATTAGTATACATAATAAATAAATAATGAGACTACTCTTCTTACGTTTGTGGCTAAAAGGTGTGGGTCCTGAATAAAATGTTTCGCGAGCTCTACCTACCCCATTCCGGGAATTCAAGTGATGTTTATGTAAAAATATTATGTAGTCTAACTATTTTTATAATTACTTAATTAACGGCATAATTTAAACACATAGACATTTCAATGAACTCTACTTATTAAAACTTCTGAAATACGTGATCTAGTATCTTGTCGACAGTTGAAAATGTATAAGTTGGAATAAAACATTGAAGGCACTCGCAGACCTCATTGTGTGAACTATCAAAATTCAAACAAATCGGCATAAACCGCGCTGAATATAAACGAACTAGAAAGAACTGAGCACAGTACACAGAAAATATCCACAAGCAAGAAATCACAAAGCACGTACAAGTCCACTTTATTCCCAAAATGTTACAAACCATGACTGTTTCACGTTTCGCAGCTACTTTTACCGTAATATTAGGTTTGAGAATAGATGAAAAGGGCCATAATAATTGCAGGTTGCTATGATGCCTAAAATATACATACTTTTCTCCTCTACAGCATCCAAGAAAGAATTGGAGAGGAGTTTTTGTAAACTCGACACCACAGACCAACGGTCACTAAACCAAGTTCCTAGTTTATTTTTATTTCTTTCATTTACTTTTTGTACTAATTTAATGACATCCGGAATTTACACAATGACGTCTAGCTATTGTGTAATATGGAATATCTTCCACTTCTGTTTTATTCTCAAAATTATGAGTCAGATGCACGAAAGAAAAATCTCTAATTTCACAATCCTGTCGTTACACTTTTGTCCCAAACTATTTCGGTCAACGGGCGTCGTGTTTACACTAGACTGTTCGCCGACTGTTGTTGCTTGCCAAATGCAGTCAACAACTCTGTGTTCTTTACACTTCTGCAGTCACTGTGTCCAGTGCAACTGCCACTTAAAATGTGAGAACCCAATATCTCACAAAATTACCTCTCGTACTGTTATCAAAGAGGTCACTGTGATCGCCACAGCGTCACGCCTCTGAGATCTAAGCTTTGGGTCAATTTAAAGTTGGTCGGAGGGATAAGGCTTCCCCGAGCTGGCATTCCGAAGAAAAACGTGTCGGCGAACGCCTGGCACATACCTATTGAAGGAGTGGAATTTTCGTGTTGAGTTGCGGGAAAAATGTAGATGGCGATGACAATGTGAATTGTGTTGAGAATACATTTTTCCGTCATGGAGAAATTTAAGATACGTAAAAAGTTAGTGAGAAAAACTTAATTTTGTGAACAATTTGTAGCCATTAAAATCAATATTTTACAAGCTACGGTAACAACTTAAGCTACGGCAACTTGAAATGGAAATGTCTTTTTACAAGAAAAAAAATCTTGTTTATTTTTTTATACATGGCGACCGGAAATTTACCGTTATTTTTATCAGTGGTGAAGCATAAAGCCAAGGATACACTAGGGGACAAAATGTACCGTGACACGTGTCCCCAGCAACCGGGTGAAGTAGCGCGACGTTGCCGGACTTCGCTCGACATGTCGCCGACACAATGTCGTGGGACATTTGTCCCCTGGTGTATCCTTGGCTTAAGTGTCTGGAAACCCCTGTGAAGTTTTCCCCGGAATTTTCATGTAAAAGTAACAATGTAACAACAAAAAAGCACTAAGTAAAACTAAAAAATCTTTAGTTTTTTATTAGCCTGGCTAATTTCAAGAATAACACAGGCTTAAAATACCACCTCTCCATTTCCTTCGTGAAACCGCTTGCAAAATGTTTGTTTGTGTTGAACACACTAACCTCCAAAATTACTAATTCCAAATGCCACAATCGCTTTCAAAAACCCTTTGTTGGCACAGACAGTAACAATTTACGAGCAAACGTTACAGCCACAAATAATACGGCATAATAAATTGAATAATAAAAAATGGTCGTCTCATGTCATATTTTCGTGACCTGAGCCCTTGAACTATTGGAAAATGCGTCGTAAAGTCGCAAAATTACATTTCCCCGGAATACAATAAGGTTAGTTCCTGATTGGAGGAATAGTGAGGTTTATAGCCAGCCGCTGGCATGCGTAGTTTTAGAGCGTAAAATAAAATTAGGCCGAATACCTTTTGAATAAAGGATAACAGCGACGAAGAAACAAGTTGGCTTTTTATAAGCTTACACTTGGCCCGATTTTCGTTTGTTTGTTTGTCGGTTCAAACCTTGTACAGTCCCTGAAATCAAACTTGGCAAGATTTTAAGTAGCGGAGATTACGAGCGTCACTTTTTCTATAGAAAAGCGATGTGCGAACTTACCTCAATTACTTAAAAATCTCGCCACGTTAAGTGCCGTGGACTGTAAGTAAAAATACTTATTTTAATTAGATCTACTTCCCGCAAGTCTCTCATCTTAGGCTTGTAACAGTGCTCGACCGACGGTTAGCGCTGACTGTCGGTCGGCGTAGCTATAATCTATGCAAGTCTTGAACGCGCACACAGCTAAGCTGACGGTACGCGCGTCGCAGTTCGCTGTCAGCGTAGCACTGAATGCATTTTCTCGACCGATGGTAAGCGCTGACGGTCAGGACCGACGGTCAGCGCTGACCGTCGGTCGAGCACTATTTCAAGCCTAACCCTGGTATATCGCAAATAATAGAGCATTATGCTCGAGGAATATTTTATACATGGACTACATTTTATTTTGTATTTATTTTACTGTCAAATAACCATGTAATGTGATTGATGGAATGAAAAAAATGTATTTAATTTTATTTTATTCAATTGGCTTCAAACGTGTAGGCATGGGTTTTGATTATCATGACGTTACGTGATACCATATTTGTTTCAATTTCAAAGCGATGCTTTCAACCTGTTTAATTTAAAGCGATCGTAATTCCAAATGCTGCTTCTATTCACTACTTATTCTATAGCGCTCTAAGTTCGCCTTTATGCTTAAAGATCTCATTGCCGGCGGCTGTAAAAGTGCCGTTTAAGAAATACTAGACCCCAAGCTTAGACATTCATAGCCTATGCTTAAACCAGGTGGAAATAATGCAGTTTTCTCCGAGTTGGAGAAAAACAAGCATTTTACAGCCTTTCGTACAACACATAATTTTGTTTTACCGTGTGGTGTCGGGTTGAGGATAACATCTCTTCTTCATTTCTTCCGTGGGTGTCAAAAGGCGACTAAGGAAATAGGTTAAGGTACAGCGACAGGTTAGCAACCTGCCAATATTATACCGACCAACTCAAAATCTTACCAACTCAAAACGTAAAAAGTATAGGCCACATGCCACGAAACGTGAAATAGTCATGATTTGTCTATGTATCATTTTGTGAATACTGCCTATCCGTTTGGAATATTCAATATCATGGAACTAAAGAATTTTATTCTTTCCTTCTTTCCCAACTTCTGACATCATCTCACTGCACAGTTAAAAACCGGAATCGACAATAACAAAGCTCACTTCCGCTTACCGGATTTAAAAGGCTGGTTAAAGTTCTATTGTGTTTCCAATAAGGCTCCACGGCGAAACAGCGACACGGGAAATGGGTCGGCGGCGGATCCGATACGATCACGACAGTGGGGACTAGAGGAACAGTATGTTAAGGTACTCGTATAGTAAGGTAAGTAAGGTTGTTACCCACTGAAAAACGAAACGATAACGATGCATATTACACCAAAAAATATATGAATGAACTTACGTGATACGTGAATTGCAGAGTTTTCTTATCTCGCCAGATAGCCGAGTCAATTGTCAAAAAACAATTTAATCCCCCTTTTCAATTAGAGGAAAACCCACATAGGAAATTTTGGTCAACAATTTCAAATTAGTCTGTTTATTACGAATTGAATAATAAAATACCAAAAACAAAATAAATTTCGAATTAATTTTTTAGCGTTTAATTTTTTTTCATTAGCGTTTCCAAATGTACATAAATGGACTAAGAAAGCTTGAAAGCTTTTAGTGGCGACCGCGACCCGTAGACCGTAGTGTTGGCAATACAGTAGATTGTAAATTTGACGAATTGCAAGAAGCCTAAGCGACACGAGTTGGTTTTAGAAATCTATACATACATACATACATACATATTCACGCCTGTATTCCCATGAGGGGTAGGCAGAGCACATGGATTCAAAAATCCAGTACCACGTCTAGCAAATTCAGGGTAACCAGATGGTTAAACGTGATATTGCAGTGACAGGTTGCTAGCCCATCGCCCACAATACACTAACCCTTTCCCAGAGTCGACTCTTACGACACCCCACGGGAAGAAAGGGGGAAGTGCTATTCTAACCCGGCACCACACGGGTATCTAACCCGGCACCATACGAGTACGGGTAGAAATCTATCATCATCATCATCATCATCAGCCTATATACGTCCCACTGCAGGGCACAGGCCTCCTCTCAGTATGAGAGGGCTTGGGCGATAGTTCCCACGCGGGCCCAGTGCGGATTGGGAACTTCACACACAACGTTGAATTACTTCGTCGCTGTGTGTAGGTTTCCTCACGATGTTTTCCTTCACCGAAATCTATGGGGGAGGTTTATCTTCACCTGTAGATAACGATGATTCTAATATATTTATAACAAATAGAAAAGATAGACTTAGTCGTACTGTTATTAAAAAGGTGCTGCGCGCGCGTCGCTCCGCGGATAAGCTGGAAAACGCTTAAACGTACTCGAACCCCTACTTTTGTAACGATACAATAAGTTTGTAGTGACTGTATTCGCTAGCGATGTTGTAAACGATTTGTAAGGAGAATCTCATTACCAAAAATGATCGCTAGAGGCGGTGTTAAAACCTGTCACCATTATACGTGTAAAACCTAAAAAATATGCAAAATGTAGCTCCATACCATAAAATAAATACTCATGAAACACGAAAAATTACATAGACAAAAACATGACTATTTCAGGCTTCACGGAAGAAATGAAGAGGTGTAAATACAAAAATAAAAAGAAGTGACCAGTAAAAGTCGAAATAAAACCCTGGTACCTTCAAATAGATTGTGTAATCTCCATAAAACATCGGTAGTACGGGATATCTGCCCGCGATGGAATCGAGTAAGCCTCTGAGCGTCTAGTGTGTTCAAAACGTTCATGGAGTCGTTAACGATTTCGTTTGCTAGTAACGCAAAATTATATGGAAACTGTGACAGCGCCGCCAGCGGAACGTTTGCACAACTGCCGTGGTCGACATGTAACCATACAATTCCGCGATAGCTCGCAATCGAAATCGTTATCGACTGCATGATCGTTTTGAACACACTAGATGTACCGATCGCGCTAAGCCGCCGCAGGCTTCCGCCGCGACTCGGAACGCACGTGCGCTAGTCGATAGCTGTGCGTCCGATCTTAGATTAATGTATGAGATAGGTATACCTAGAATAAAACCAAAAAAAAAGGAGTAGGTACTTGAACATTAAACAACCTTGAAACTCACTCATCTTATAAAATACGGATAACTCACGTTTTAAATCGAGTTTAGCTCGACATGTTTCGGGTTAATTCGCATCCCTTCATTTGGTAGCCGTGGCGGCTGCTGCTCCCAAACGCGCACTGCGCGCCACCGCTCTATTCGCGCGACACATACCGAATCAGTCCGAAGTGTGAGAAAGTTAAACTACATCATCCTATATGAGTAACTGTAGTTTTGCTACTAGCCAGCAGATGGAAATCACGACGTGGGGGAAATTAAACACCCCTTACCCCGCAAAATGTCACGCGCTTCTTTATTAACCGACTTCAAAAAAAGGAGGAGGTTCTCATTCTCAATTCATCGGGATATTTTTTTTTTTATTTTTTTTTTATGTGCGTTTGGAAAATTCTTTTTTGTTTGAAAGGATATAGTTTCCAGGTGGTCCCATTGTCAGCATATCTTGACCTGATGATGGAATATGAGGGAAATCGAGGGCAACCCTCAAATTTTATAGGCACAGGTAATGTTTTTAGTACATTTTTCAAAGCTACACCAGTATTTACGTTTGGCAGTAAAAAAAATGACTGAGCTGATGATGGAAGGTCAACTCCTTTATGTTTAGGAGTTAAGAGGAAATATGCCGGTCGAAGGAATTGAAAAATAGGTATTTGCTAAATCTATTGCTGTCGCGCCGTGACCTGCCCAGACGACGTCGAGTGCGATAAGAACAACTACAGCTCGGACCGAAAATACCTATGAAAATTATTCAAAAACAACGTTTCGTAGTCCCCTGATTTCTTCTTCAAAACTTAACCGATTAAATATGTTTTTCCATGAAATGTTTAAAAAGTGTCATAACTGTGTTTCTATGTTCTTATATTTTGATATAATTGTGTTAAAATTGGTTTCTAGAGGTTTGAACACGACGGAAAAAACTTACCAATTTTTCATGTTTTTGAAGGTTAATATCTCCTTTAATAATTCAATAAAGAAAAAAAGGAAAACGTAGGAACATGCTAATACATCATTAGATTGTTGATGGAAAAAATCATTGTTCTACGGGTAATATCCAGCGAGGAATCAGAGGACTACGTTTCCATACAAAATATGACCGCTCCATTTCCTCTTAAAGGATAATTCTTTCAATACTGAATGCACCTGCAGACTGGAAATTATAATTTATGTTTACGCGGGACTTAATCACGGTATTTTTTTTAAAACAGTATGGAAATTATAATTTCAGTAATTAGTCAAGCCTGCTGGTGATGCAAGGTCACCCTCATTAGACAAATGCTTTCATTATAGCCCAATTTATTAATTTGAAGTCGGTTTTTTTTTTGTTTAAAATTATAAGGAAATCTAGTTACCACATCTCCTTTTTGTGTCTGCTCTGAGGGTCAATTCCCTATGTAAGTTTTTATTGTTTAGCCTTGACTTTGAGCTGACAAGGGTGTCGGATGGCCAAATTACTATGTGATTGATACGCTGTTCGCATTGACTGACGATGTTGCCTTCAACGCTGGGCGCTTCCAACCCATAAGGGAATACTTTGACTGATTACGCCATTTTGTAAGGATTCATGGATAGTTAGAGGAGGATAATTATCTGTTTTTTACATGCTGTCATAGTACAGGGTGAAATCAATCCCACCCAAAAATTAAATAAAAAAACTGGCCATGTATGAGTAGGATTCGCGCTCTTCGGGTCTCGTAGGTAGGTACCAAAAACTGCAAAAGACCTCCCCTTAACTGCATATTTTATTTGAATTTAATTATTCATTTAAAAGTAGGCGTACAATTAAATATTCTGTTGTTACCGTTATTTATACTGTACCTACTTCAACATGTTTAATATAGCCTTTCTTTGTTGTCGGTCTCAATTATCAAGTGTCCTGTCTGATTCTCAAAGGTTGGCTGTAAGAGATCCCTTTAGGGATAAGTCCGCCTTTGTACTTCGCCTTTTTATTTGTATATGAGTTTTGTATTTCGTTTTCTTTCCTTTTGTACAATAAAGTGTTTACTTACTTACTTACTTTATATGAACCCAAAAACCCCTAAAAATCCTGATTGTTGTGTGGGAGCCCCGTTGGAAATATTTTTATTTAATTTTTATTATTTGTTGTTATAACGGCAATAACTTTACATAATCTGTGAAAATTTCAACAGTCTAGCTAGCACGGTTGGTGAGATACAGCCTGGTGACAGACGGACAGACGGACAGCGAAGTCTCAGTCCTAGGCTCCTGTCATTACCCTTTGTGTATGAAACCCTAAAAAAATAAAAAAACAGGTCCAAAATTATTGACTTTTAAATGAATTTTTTTGCGGATACCTACTCAAGACTTTTGGCCAAGGCATATTATTAGGTATGCAACGGCGATCGCTTACAATCAGGAGTACACTTCCTTCTTTCCTCGTTGTATTATTTAAAACACAAAAATTGAATTCCAATCATAATAGCAGTTGGTAGAGTTTGCTCAACTGACCATAACGTGTGTTATATTCTTATATTAAATATCAGTATGTTATATTAATCTCCCGGAAACCTCTTAAAACAAAATAAATGAGTTAATCTTCTTTCTCAATACAGAAAGGAAATTAATTTTCGCTTGATCTCAAACAGTACAAATAGAGTCGGATTAGATTGTGTATTCTCTGAAAACATTTTGGTAAAAAACTATTCGATAAAGATATTTGATAGAATATTCGCTTCGTCGAATTCTCATTTGGCACGGACAAAGGTCTATTAAAGAAATAAGCGACGTGAATAACTGGGGTGAATCAATGAACTAGATTTTTTTTATTAACAATAAATAAAAATAGTAGGTATTAGATATAGATACAAAATTCGCTACAATTCAAATTAAGTTTTTAAATGTTAACTCTTATTTTTTTATTTAGTTTTCAAGTTTCAGGGTCGCACTGAAAATCAGCATTGAGGCTTGCCTCAATATCATGCTGAGTGCGGCCCTTTTGGTGCTATTTGGCACGGAAAGGTGAACCTTTTTTTTTCTTTTTTTTTGCATGCATAATTGTTAAGTTGTTGTTTATTTGTTTTATTTAGGCTAAAATCTGTGTAAAATTTTGTACCAATAAATGTATTTCTTTCTTTCTTTCAATACATCCCATGCCTCATTATGCCGCTGTAGGTACTCATTGTTAAAACTCTTACTTAGATACAGTATAAACATTTCACTGTGCAGTCAAACCAATTGATTTCAGACCCACCGTAGAAAGTTATCACAGTAAACGTAAAAAATCTAAGTCCGGCAATGCAATGTTACTGTAAAAAGGTTCTATAGTGGGATGAAACCAATTGGGTCAAGTACAAATAAGTTAAAATAACGGTAAAACAAAATGCTACAAACAAAAAAATTGCGCATCATCTCACAAGTTTGCACCACCAGAGTGCTCCAAATTTGAAATAATTTCATGTTATTTGTTTTTAAGATCTTTTTAATTTCAACGAAATGAAAAATGAAAATAGTATCAACATCGATTCTTAAATGTATAGGTACTGCTACAAAGGACAGGTATCTGTAGCTATTTTTTCCCGATACTTAAAACTTTAATATAATACAAAAATTATGATTAACATTTAATAAAATTTCAAATCCGTGTATTTTGTCTCCGTGGCCAGCTGCACAATTTCCCTCGTGTAAGGGCCATCTGTAAAAAAATAGGACTTAATTATAATCATTAGGATAGTATTAATGTCGTGTGTGTGTGGAGTCAAGTTAAAATTACACCTCTCTATTTCTTCCGTAGATGTTGTAAGAGGCGACTAAGAAATTAGGTTTCGATAATGCTTTAGGCGATAGGCTGGCAACCTGTCACTGCTATACCTCTTTAATCCGAAAAAGTACTGTTTCCGTAGGATAGCCATAAACAAGAATAATTTAATTCTTTGAATCGTCATCCCGTTTTAAGAAGTTCAATAGTGGTATGTAATTTAATCATAGAATCACAAGATACAGCTTTCTTACAAAGTAAAGGCCATTTGCTTTTTACTTCTGAACGTACATTCAAGGAAATTGATACCTGTACCATTTTGAACCTTTTCATGATGAGTTTCGTATTGCTTTGATTAGTAAATAGTATGGTATGACACAGTGACATTGCTTGTGAAAAGGTACAAAAGTTATCAAATTCCTTGAGTGTACAAATAGAGATATTTGTGACATAGATGTAATTAACTATTTTTAGTTAGTTTGTACTTATTTGGAACCTGTGGTCTATGATGGCCTTTTACATCGCAAAGGGGACCGCCACCGCCATGCAGATGGGAGGCTCGCCGATTGCTGATAGTAATACCTATTTGGAACCAGTGGTCTAGCGGCAGGCCGGCGTCGCGCCTGGCTGCTGCGATGGCCTCTCGCATCGCGAAGGGGACTGCCACCGCCATGCAGATAGGAGGCTCGCCGATTGCTGTCAACCAATACGCTGTTAATTATCCATCGTCTACAGGTCGTCCTATGGCTTTGCGAGCGAGGAAGTTCTTTGAATATTGTAGATGGAACATTTTTCTGCAAGAAGACGTCTAAATTGCTTTCATAAATTTTTAGTTAATTGGTTGAACTGGGAACTCATTTTAATTTATTTCAATTTCGATTAATTTTGAGTACTGTAAAAATCCGCGCTTTTCCTTTTATTCATGACAGTTATATTGCGTTGCAAAAAATAATTATGACGATGAATTCTTTCGATTGGTGTAAGAAAGCTACAGGTGATTTTTGTGCTACACATAGCATGTAGTGTACCTACTTCCTTACGACAAGTTCATCCGGTCATTGTGAAAACAAGCACACCACGATGAATCAATTCAATAGTATACAGGGTGGAAGGGCACCGTGGACCTTTCCGAAAATGGGAGATAGTTTAGTCTTAATATACTTACCTTTGTTAGATTTTCGTGGGTATTTAAATTTGCTTTTATTTTATGCGGTGTGCAATAATAACGCGGCTAAAGCTTTGCGTCGATATCGAGAAACATATCAGTGAGAAACATATCACTGAAAGAAGAGTCACTTGGTTCGAACAAGATGTTGCACCAGCTAATTCTGTACGCGAAGTGCGAATGAAATTAAACAATGAGTTTGGTGATCGCTGAAGAGGCAGGTTCGGACCGCACCGTTGGCCACCGAGATCTACGGACCTCGCGTGTTTAGATTTCTTCCTGTGGGGCTCTGTAAAAGACGTCGTGTACAAAACTGAATGTGACACTGCGGACGAGATGCGACTACGAATAACTGATGCTTTTAACGATCTCCGGAGAAAAAATAATGAAGAGCACATTTTATCCAAAGTACACCAACATACTCGGGCACGGGCTAATAAGACGCGGAGGGACTTTTGAACACCGAATGTGAGGGTAACGTACAGTGAAACTGAATGTGTAAACTGATGTGAATTGTGTAAATAATAAAACTTATTTTAAAATCGTTTTGTTCGTGGATTATTTGACGTCTTTGCATCATTAAGTTATCTATCACCATATCACTATGGTAACGTCAACGTTCGAAAATAAACAAAATTTCCGAGTTTTCCCGCCTTACATAGTCGAGTCGCAAACGGTAGGTAGGGTTGTCACAACCATGAAAAATGAGTGAAGTTGTTTTTTTTTTCTTTACTTAATTTATGATTATAACCATCACAGATCGACTGTGTACCTCTTAATTAACGCTATAGTTCCGGGAAGGTCCCCCGTCGACTTCCACCCTGTATGTCGAATTCCCAATGCCAAAATTGCTTGTAAAAATGGCAATAGAAGTCTTCTACATAGGATCATTATTAAAAAAGAAACCACAAAAACCTTTAGTTCCGAAGTAGCTTGGTTTAGAATAGGACTTGTTCCTGAAGTAGACACGGAAGTCCTGGGGGATGTCCCTCGCTTGGGGCACGTGGTAGTTCCAGGTCCGATCCGTCAGGAGCTCACCAGATACCGAGTTGTACACCAGCTGTTCCATTGTCCAATAGCCCAGTCCCATTATAAACGCTCCCTCTATCTAAAAAGATGGATGAGATGAAATGTGTGATTTTAATCTCCACAGCACACAGAGCACAGCAGACATTACTAATGTCAGTGTATTTTAATATTCGAGTCACACACAAAAAGAAACAAACTTGCTATAGTCTGCAATGATTTAATGTTTCTATGTTATCTGTCATCTCACATCTAGTTATTGAAACATCAAAAGATTGAAAATTGGGATCAACCGTAGATTGGAAATGATACTCACTTGTCCCACATCAACCCAAGGGCTAACACTCTGACCAACATCTTCAAGTAAATCGACTCTCAGAACCTCCCATTCTCCCGTCAGCACGTCCACCTCCACTTCAGCCAGCGTCACACCATACACATCATAAGTCTGCTGTTCTCCTGCTGATACAAAAGCATGAGCCTGCAAGTCTATGTTGGCTTCAGAAGCTGCTTTCACCACTGCTTCCCACGAAGAGTCAACCGCCTTGGCTCTTATAGGAGCCAGTCTTCGAAGCAGCGCCTCACAGCATCGCTGAACTCCGATACCAACATTAATAGACGTGATACTACCGAACGTTCCAGAACTATTCGCATTTGCCATTGAACTATTAGCTTCAATTATGATTTTCTCGATCGGTACCCCGAGAACAAAAGCAGCAATTTGTACAGCTTTAGTGTTGATTCCTTGGCCCATTTCGACTCCACCATGGGTAATGGCGACAGTCCCATCGTCACGGTATACTGACACATTCACTCCTACATTCTGGCCACCTATTGGTTGCCAACGAAGCAAGGAAATTCTCAAACCTCGTTTTTTCCATCTGTTCTTAGCATTATAGTCATCAACGGCTATCCTTCTCTCTTTGTAGTCAGCGTCAATTTTAATTCTGTCCACCATATCTTTTAAATCCGCATGAGCGGGGTCAATATTTCGGAGTCTGACTTCAATCGGATCTAAAGATAACTCATATGCTATACGCTCAAGAATGAATTCCACCGAAGCAATAGCTTCAAGGCTTCCTGAAAATTAATGTCATGAGTTAAAATCAATGGGAGATTTAATACAAATCTAAATTTTAGCTTAATAGAGTCACAGCGTCGATCTTGTAAAGTACGTAAGTGAAATTATTGCGGCCGCATTGGCATTATACACCACTGTTGTTTGCTGTATACTGACCCATAGAGCTCATACAGATCGGTTGAGGTTTTACTTTTTTAAGCAATCTAAGATTAAGTTCTTAATTATAATTATTCATTCTGAGATCTGATAATATCCATATATTTTTAGCCGCGAGGCCCTAATACATCTTTTGGTGGAGAAAATGTGTCTATAAAATGGTGATCAGTTTTTTGCAATCGTGACTTTTTTGCAAGCGGTAGTAGAGTCTTAATAAAAGAGAGAGGCTTAATGATATTTTAACGTATTCAGTTATTTTACTCACTTACCCGGTGATCGGCACCACGTGTTACTTGCGGTGTCCGTGGTTACACTGAACACTTTAAAGTACCAACGGTCTTTGACATAGCAGTTGCTATACATTTCCAAGGTTTTAAAGAAAATTGGTTCATTCACCACGTATCCATTGTCCATATATAGGTCCTCGTTGCAATATTGGATCACCCCTGCATTATTCACCGCTACCTTAAACAGAAACCAGTTTGTTCCAGTTTTTCGTCAGAATAGGAAGATTTATTAAAATTTCCTCAATGGTGTTTTACTTAGGCAACTTATACAGTCTGAACGTAGGTAACTAGTGGATGAATAGCAGGCCCAGGTGCGTGGTGGGGGGCGATTATGCCTCGGTACCGTTCAGCTATTAGAACAAGTCAGCATGGCGTGTAAATCTGCGTCCAACGCGTTAATTTAGCCCAATAAGCTTTTAGTTACGTCTCTTGTGGCCACAAGTTGTATATTTTAATTTTCTTTCAAAAAACTTTGTCAATGCTGGCGAAGTTACAGAAGAAAACAAAAAAAAACAGTTTTTTTTTAATCGCCCTTACCTGATAGTTAGTTGAACAAGGCATACGCTTGCCTATACTTTTCGTGAGCGTAGTAAGCGGCAGTATAACGCGGCAAGCCCGGTTCAGATTCCGCGTCGCAAGCGCAGCCGCCACGGCCAGCTGCGTCGTGCGCGAGAGTTTGACTCCGTACGCTCCGCCTAGGCGCCTCACGCTGACACATACCCTGACCATGGAATTGTCACCCAGTGAAGTAACAATAACAAGTGATCGTGTGAGAAGTGGTTAGAAAAAATTATAGATTCAGGTTCAGGTGTTCTTTTATGCAATACATACATCAAGCTCGTGTTCTTAAATAAAGCAATCGTTATTGAAATTTAATGTTTAGGAAAACTAAAAATATGGCATATGAGTGTTGGGACAAAATAAATTATCATTGTGACAAAAAATGTTAGGGATCCAGATATAGATCCAACGCTACTACATAGATAGACCATAAATTTCCAAGGCCCACTTTTGCTGTCAAAAAATACACCCACAGTTAGGGAAATTGTATGTTTAGCAGGTTGACATAATTCTTAATTTCCTCTTATTAATATTTCGAGCCAGATTCATGATTCATGACATAAAGATTATTAAACTTCATGGTGAAGTTGTCGTTAAACATCGAACAAATGATGAAGGTCAAACTGCTAAACATTCAATTTGTGGTTGATGGTAAAGATGTTTGTAAACTCGTCCGTACTTATGTTCTGGAATCTTCAAAGCCCGTGAAACCATGATCTGGACGCTGTCTACGTCCTGTGTCGCAGCATGCACCTCCAGACCATCATCAGAGGGCTTCGTCACACACACCAGGGTCTCCATACAAAAGTGGTATTGCTGATACATCGAAATTTCACCCGTTATCTCTCTGTACACGTCCTCCCCTTTACTACTACCGTTTTTCTCTCCAGCGATTTTCCTCCGAGTTTCGTATTTCTTCGCTTCTTTTACATCAATGACAGGTACTCCTACATTATCATATTTGACTTGTACTAGTTTGGCAGCGTTATCGGCTATTTGTCTTGTTTCGGCAACTATTAGTCCTATAACTTGGCCGTTGTATTTGACGGCTCCGGAGCAAAATACTTCTTCCACGCTTTGTGAACCTTTTGGATCATCACCTTGTGTAAAAGAATTGACTCCTGGAATGTCTTTGGCTGAATAGAAAGCCAAGACCCCGGGGTGATCCTAGAAGCAAAAACTGTTGATTAGATTTACTTATTTGTTTTTCATGTGGTGTCGTGCTTAGGATAACACCTTTCAATTTCTTTCATGATTCTCTTAAAGACGACTAAGGTGTATTTTAAGCTTGAGCCTAGCAAACTATCGTTATTACACCTATTTGATGTAACTTGTTAGTTGATGGCTTATTTGGTTTTGACTATATAACGTTGACTTCCTCATTTGGAAATACAAGTGTAATGTTAATGTTACGCAATTTATTAAAATTATCTATTCTATCCTATCTAATTAGGTATAATGTACCACTTTATCTAGTCTAGAAGCTTTATACATCTCTTGGTGAACTAAATCGTGCCAGTAAAGTATTGCTCTGGTTTTAGTGTGCAATGTATCCATAACTAACTGCAGTTTATTAAAAAAAACTTAGTGCTAAGTTTTAGCAGCGCGTTCTACTCAGCAATCGTAGTCTGTACGACTAGTAAAATCGAATGAAAGACGTAATAGAGTCGTTTATTAAACACATTTTTCATTTTGATTTTTAGTTTGATCATGAAGTCTGAGTATCACTTACGAGAGCGCCGCTTGCGTCGATATCTACGATGTCTCCAACCGGGATGCGGGCGACCACGAACGAACCAAACACCTCGCGATGAGAACGAGGCAAATCCTCAGTGTACTCTGCCTCGCCTGCACACTGGATCTGAGATAGAAAAAGGATTTAAAACGACTGATTTCAAATGTTACATCACCGTATACATCACGCCTGTATTTCCAATAGGGGGTAGGCAAAGGACACAATGCTACGTAGCTACCATTACTGTTACGTTTTGTAGCCACTTCTATTATATTTTTAGGTTTAAGTCATTTAGGAACACAGGCGTGATTGCATGTGTGGCAGCCGTCGTATCTGTGGCAACACAGACTGATGGCGCCAAAATAATGTTGACACTGACAGTGACACTACCACCTGTCGCGCCAAACGACCGCCACCACGGTTATTTTCTGTTTTGTTATTTTGGGTTAAGAAAATAAGTGTAAACACTGATTGTACCAAGTCCTTTGTCGTGATTACAAGTTTGATGACGTACTCGTCGTTTCATTCAACGTAGGCGTATGACGACGCCAAACATGACATGTATATATGCTATTTTATTAGACGTTGTGGCAACTTACCAACGCTTCCACCTTATTGATGGGTTGGTTGATGGGGTATAGAGCAGGGTCTGTTGTGAAGACCTGATGAGCACTCGAAACAGGACGAAGGAGAGCAAGTGTCGTCGCGCCCGAGGCGAACCGTGGAGCTACGGTGGGGCAAAGCGAGAGCAGACCCTGCCAATCAAAATAATGGGGTTTTTAATTTTTTTGATTTGAATACATTCTACTGCTGGGCACAGGTCTCCTTTTAGTATGGGAGGATTTGGGTTGTAATTCTCTCGCGCGCCCAGTGCTTATTGGGAACTCACACATTATCGAATTACTTCAACACTGTGTGCAGATTTCCTCAGGGTGTTTCATTCACTGTACAGCTTTTGGTACATAAGAAAATTGGATTTCGCACATACTTTCTGAAAAAATCAGAGGTTCGAGCCTGGGATTATGACAAGCGGCGTAACGTGCAACTGACGAGAATTTGCAATGTTTCGTAAAATTACATGGATTATCTAGAATTTAGACCGAAAATTCTAAATGATTTCACATTGCAACATAGAGATTAATCAAAACAAAATCTACGCCAGAATAAAATGTTGTTAGTGTAACGACCCTAGCCCCACCCATCGTCTAGTAAGGTAACGGCACCAGTTAAGGGCGGTTTAAGCTGATAAGCACCAGTGATGGACATTTCATTCATAATTTAAAAACCATAGAGTTGTGAATTGATTGTTTTAAAACAAATGACTTTTCCTTAGCGGGTAGTAAATAAGAGTAATTATTGTCCATTACTGGTCCTTGTCCACTATAGGTGACTTGTCTTTACCTTAGTAGAACTGCTTCCACAAACGTCATCAACAGAACTGTCAACGTGTCTTACTTCGCGCTACCGAATTTTGATAATCGCTTGCATAAATACAATCTCCAACCTTCTCTCCATTCCGTGGACTTCGGTCTCCAGACCAAACATCTGCTTGAGGAGAGATCTCTCTATTGGAGCTTCCACATTAGCATCAAAAAACTTACTTTGTAAAACAAATTTACAGCCAGGTTCTTCCTGTACTTCACCGATGGTTCTGGTGAGTTTTCTACCACTATCAGCTCTTTTTCTAGGACCTGAATGGCTCCTTGAAGAGTTTCGTTGGTAAAGAGTTTCTTCCCAATAAGGTATTCTTCGGTTTGCTTCGCGTGAACAAATGCTGGCGACAAGCCTCCATACACTATCCGGGCTTCCAACACAATTGTGTGGCTGTTGGACATTTTGTACAGGAATCCAGCATTGACCATAGCATGGGCGTTTTGTGCTCGAGGCATTATCTGAAAATAAAAGGAATTACTAAAATTCTTATTATAGATTATAGATAATTGATTCTATAGAACAGCGCAGTCTCTCGCTACTTCTGGGAACTTGGTAACATTCTGGTGAGTGAGAGACTCGAGAGTAGATTTTACGTTGGCAATCTACCTTTAAAGTATAAATTGAGGCAATAATAATGATATGAATGGATAACCCAGCCTAATTCTGTTCCAATGGTGAGCACAGGCCTCGGTACCACTTTGCTTTCAGAACTGGACATGATTGCGTCAAAACTTGCGTCTAACGGGTTTCTATGGCCTTTTAATCAGTGATACATGCTTTTATTGCTTTTTGATCAGTGTTGACGATGAAAAATTAAGATAGTTGTTATTTGCGGTTGGGTTCGAAAACTTGACCGCAGCTAGATGATGCAACGTCGTGTCTTTAAGTTATGCCGATGCTGCATGCGGTCTTGACTGAAATGCGGTTTGACTTTACTATAATTATTAGGATGGTTAGAGACTATATTAGGATAGTAATAATAACTATAATCTAAAAGATGAAAGGTTATAGTTTTTGTACTCTTAATCCTTACCTTAAATGTAACAAGTTTGTAATCATGACTGAAAGGCGGAAGCAAAATGCTCAGTAGTATCTTCCCCTTCATGTTTGTCTTCAAAAAGGCTTCCACACTTATAGTTATTGTTGATCCATCAGACGACACTAATAACAAATACATAGATTATCTTTAGAATGAAAAAGGTGGTGATTAAAAAAAGGTTATCAATTTACTAACAAATAATGAGATATGCTCCCACGGTCTCTAATATCAGGAATATATCCGATTGAAAATTGTTGTGCCGGTGTTTTGTCATCAGATTACCCGCTAGTGTTCCTAACTGAAACAAACAGAAAAAAGTTGAATAAGCGTATTGTATCCCCAGCATTATGACCACTAAATACCAGTTTTAATACATCTCATTGCTGGGAATAGGTCTCTTTTATTTACAACATTGAATTATGTACATGCATTTGCGTCCATGTATACTAGTTTACAATGTTTTACGAGCCAAAATTCATAACGTATTCGATTTTGCACATACATTTCGAAAAATTCAGAGGTCCGAGCCTTGAAATCAAAACCCTTGACAGGCACAGGATAGTCAATTGAGGGTCTATTTAATCCTTGACTTGCACTCTTTACACCCAAGTTAATCAATTTTCGACAGTAAAGAAGCGGGCAAGAATGGCTTATTCCAAGACTGAATTATAATCTCGTTTGGTTCAACTCAGAGCAACAATTAAATTAAATAACACAATTTTTCTTGTCTAATCCCTATTATTGTAAAGCCTGATATACCACTAGGTTTATTTTATAGATTTTAAGAACCGTGCCGTGAAAAATTCTAACTAGATGTTGGTTAATTTGAAATAAGATCAGACGTTTATAAATCTATAACAATTCAACTTACGTTTCTGACAGGAATATGAGCTACTTGCAGCAAATGCTGTCGTAACTTTTCCAAATACCAAAAGTACTCATTTTCATTCGCAATTTTCTCAAATAAATCCATCGTCTCAGTTAAAGTATTACCAGCACGGATTATCAAGTTCTGATCGACATAGTGTCCTTTCAGCTCATTGACACTACTGATGTCTATTAGAACGCTAGGATATCCATTAATTGGGTAAGCCCCTGCAAAAAAGCACAATTATTTTATGATGATCTCATTGAAAATTACAAGATACTGACTGGACACTATAATGTACACACTATATATATTATATATATTTCCTGGCCAACCTTATAGTGAAAATATGGAATAGTTTACCCGAAGAAGTATTAAGTGCACCGACAGTGAAGGCATTTAAAAAATACTTAATAAAATATCAACAAGTCGGTAATGATTTTGCATGCATCACTATACACACGAACTATACACAGTCTCTGTATTTATTTCCTGTCCATTTATGTAGTGCATGTGAATAATTGTAAATATTATTATAATAATATTTTAATAATTATTCTTTATTTAAAAATGTACTGGCTGTGTATACTGATGCGTGCATTTCATTACCAACTTGCTGATATTTATCAAGTCTGTTATTAACATATTAATTATTCTTCATTAAATATTTAAAAACGCACAGGCTGTGTAAGTGTGTACACTGATGTGTGGATAGCGACTAATTGTTCTTAAATTTTTGATACCTTTGGCCGTATTTCCAGCAACAAGCATGTAACTATCTTCTCCTTTTCTCTTCAAAATATCGAAAACAACTGCTAGTGTGTCCACTTTATACCACGTTCTTCCGTCTTTCAGTTCTATTTCTATTTGATAGGCTTTAGTATCCTCTGCTTCTACTATACACCAGCTTTCACTGCAGTTTCTCTTATGACAAGTTTTTCCACTCTCCTTACAAATATTTAAGTCTTCTATGTCAGTTAAGATGGATGGTTCAGTTGTGTCACTAGCAAATGTCTTGAAGGCATCAAGTATCGGGCGATAGCCGGTACATCGACAGATGTTACTTCCGAACGATTTTTCAATATCAATCATGGTAGATTTTTTCTTGCTCTGAAGTATGCTAGAAAATTACGATGCATTTAATAATATGAATTAAAACAGATACACTCACGTTTTTTATGAGATAATTCGTGATTTGTCAACGAGATCCACGCGCTACGATTAATGTTGGTAGTTTTAAGCCAATGTCAGTGAGTAGTCGCATAATTTTTTTCGTCATAATTCCATTTCGTATGCCTTTTTTTTTGATCTTACCTTACTTGACCCAAATGTCTGGTAGCATTTAGATTCTTTATAAATCGCAGTGCCAACCGGATCCGAAAATTATTTGAAATAGAATTCTGCCATGACAATAATATATTATGCTATTATGTAAAATATTCGGACAAACAAACATTCGGATGTGGATTATGCTAAATACAATTTCTGTGGGAATAATCTTCACCGAAAATAAATTGTATAAAGTCTGTTATGCTAAATAGGTAAACAAAAAAAGGTAAACAAATTATGCGAAATTGATGGCACCCGTGTAAAAGAGCTGTAATAGAGACGTGCTGCTACTCTGTTGCTTAAAACATACTTAGGGCCGATTTTTCAATCACCAGATAAATTTATCTGCCAGTTAAAATTGTTGCTATCCTTTTTTCGCGTCATACAAAAGAAAAGTGACAGCCAACATTTATCGGACAGATATGTTTTATCTGGTGATTGAAAAATTAGCTCTTAATGTACATTTCCTTATCTGTGGTTAGTGAAACCATCGATAGATGTAAACGCTGATTGTTAAACAAACCTGTACATAGCCATGATCCAGCCAGGGGAGCAGTGCCCGCACTGGGTTCCGTTGTGCTGCGCGAGGGTTTTCTGCAGCGGGTGGTAGCCCTTTAGCCTGCTGCCGATGCCTTCCACCGTCGTCACCTCCCAGCCCTCGCATGACGTCACTGACACCAAGCACTGTAAAAGGGAAACAGAAACAATCTAATTTATGGTTACTGCCGGTGCCGCGCAGCTCGCTGCCCTCGCGCATGTAGTCCAGCAGCGACACGTCCGAGCTCACTTCGCATCCCACTGAACACTGACCGAGTTGACGGCGCTAGGCGGCTGGCCGGCGCGCGCGGCGGCCACCACGCAGGCGCCGCAGCCGCCCTCGCGGCACATGTACTTGGTGCCGCGCAGCTCGCTGCCCTCGCGCAGGTAGTCCAGCAGCGACACGTCCGAGCTCACTTCGCATCCCACTGACACACAAAGACTGTGCTATTACGATAGACAAATGACAGGGGTTCGAGGACATACATACATACATACATATTCTCACGTCTGTATTCCCAAGAGGGGTAGGCAAAGCACATGAATTCAAAAATCCGGTGCCACGTTTAGCAATTACAGGGTAACCAGATGGTTAAACGTGATATTGCAGTGATAGGTTGCTAGCCCATCGCCCACAATACACTAACCCTTTCCCAGAGTCGACCTCTTACGACACCCACGGGAAGAAAGGGGTAGGTGCTATTCTAACCCGGCACCACACCGGAAACAGGTCAAAAAAGCGAAAAAAGAGAAGAGCGAAGAGTGGCGGGCGTGAATAACGTGACACACAAGTGCTAGATGCAGTAATTTACTATACAGTTCTTCAGATATGAGACGTCATGATGACTAACGAACAATTGACTGCGCAGGGGATTAAGCGGATTCTCAGGGTCATAGTCAGGGAACGAAATTAAAGATACCAGTGACGCGATTTATATCCGACTTCAAAAAAAGTGGAGGTTCTGTGTTCAGCTGCATGTCGATTCTGATGATGCAATCAATGAGAAGTGAAGGGAACTCTTCAAAAATGATAGGTACATGTATGGTGATTTTGGTATAATTTTGATGTTATGAGGCAATTACAACCAAAAAGTACTTTGGTGAAGTAAAACTGATGATGCAGACTGCAGACCACAGATGGCCAGTGGAACTCCTCAACGATGAGTATTTTGGAAGCAGCGATTAGATTAATAAATCATAATTGTGCATTACGGTGCTTATGATTATGGTACCATAGAACTGTTCAAGCACAGACTTATATCGAAATAGATACCGCAAGTTCCTGCATTTGTATGAAAACCAAGCATGCCACTTTTTCTCTACCTAGTGTAACGTCACATGAGCGCTTTAGTGATAGGAATTGACAGTCCGAATAAACCGATTCAAAGGAGACGCCGTCCTATTCAAGTTGTCCTGTCTCTAGCCAGTTAAACCTGATCTAAGTGGTAGAAAACTAAATGAAATCGCGTCAAAGGAAGAGCATTGCTCTCACTTTTGGCTTCCTTTTGGCACGTGAAGACCGTGAAGTACATACACTTGAGTCATCTGTTTCGATGTAAGTCTGTATGTGATGAAGCCGAAAGTTTCAAACATAATTCTAGATTAAAACAACGGAATGTAGCCGTGTTTCGGTTTTTGTCTATTTCTTATAAGTTTGTATAATGTAACCGGTTTTGTCAAGATTTGTTGAATACCTCTACAAATTACTACGTCGATTGTTTTTTTTTCGAGTTAGATCAGCAATTCTTACTCGATTAGTTTTTTTTTTGTTTTACTTTTGCCCATTTGTTTTGTGAAGTCGATACCACTTTTATTTGACTGTTTTTATCGTAATAATATTATGTCATTTCAATGTGTGACGAAGAAGACGAGTACAGCATCGAACATTGGGCACCTAAACCACAGTTTTGAAAAATGATGCATTAGAGTTAGTTCTATTCAATTCCAAATATGTTTTTAATTCATGTTACTAACCTGACTGAGGTTCTCCGTTGATTTTAAAACGTATACGATTCATGGTTGAAGGTTCGTCAATAAATAAAAATTCTATTTAAATTACACAGTAAAAAACGTCATTCATAGCGTACGAGGACCTGGCAGGTTCGCGATTGTTTGTGGTGTGAAACTAATTAGTTTCCGTAGATGTTTAATTCACGAAGCTATGAAACAAGTAAAGTGCGAGTCGGAAAAAGTGGGAAGCAAAGAATCAAAATGTAGACTAGGTTAAAAATATATCATTATAATATGTCAGTTAGTTAAATTATGGAAAAATATTAGACATGTGTCTTTTAGGTTTATCAAATAATTTTAAACAAAAAAAAACAACTTGAAATTTAGGCTATACTGAAAGCATTTGTCTAATGAGGGTGACCTTCCATCACCAGCAGGCCTCACTAATTACTGAAATTACAATTTCCAGTCTACAGGTGCATTCAGTATTGAATGAAAGAATTATCCTTTAACTCCTAAGCATTAAGGAGTTGACCTTCCATCATCAGCTCAGTCATTTTTTTTTACTGCCAAACGTAAATACTGGTGTAGCTTTGAAAAATGTACTAAAAACATTACCTGTGCCTATAAAATTTGAGGGTTGCCCTCGATCTCCCTCATATTCCATCATCAGGTCAAGATATGCTGACAATGGGACCACCTGGAAACTATATCCTTTCAAACAAAAAAAGAATTTTCCAAATCGGTCCAGGCGTCTTCGAGTACCTAATCAGCGAACACACATAAAAAAAAAATAAAAAAAAAGATCACGACGAATTGAGAACCACCTCCTTTTTTTGAAGTCGGTTAATAACTAAACATCGACAAAGGTTTATGACGACATGCATTGATAAAAATTGTGCCACGTTGGGCCGAAACCCACAAAATTCTAAGCGCTGTATTCTTGTAATTTTTTGGTTAAGTACCAAATAAAATAAAAAACACGTGTTTTATGTATTGTTTGATAATTTATCTAACTAATTTTTTTTTGTCAACATCCTAATTTTTCCAAGATTTCATTTTTAAAGATCCCACAATATTTATTTGTTAGCTACTGTTAAAGTATTTTTTTTCGACAAATCGTAGTTTTATAAAAACTTTAACCGTTCACATAATTGTTTTCCTTTTTATTAATGCGACAACAGTACGCGTTTACTTTGAAATGGTTCCATAGTGGCTAATTAAAGATAAATCTTGAATTTTTTCAGTTTAATTTTTTCGCAGTTCGAACTAAAGTGGACGCATCAAAGTCCAACAGTACCCTAATATGACAGAAGTTTTACACATTTAACAAAACAGAACATAAATGAAACTTATCATCTGTTTAAACTGTTTTAAATAGCTTTAATTAAACAGTAGGTACGTCAATGTCCTTGAATAGAAAATAAAATGTTCGTAATCAGTTGCGTATCAACCGAGTTTTTGTTAAGTAGCTACTACGTATTCTTGTGTGATCGAAACAAATAGTTCATGACTCGCAAAATAGCGGTGTGACAATAAGGGCAGCCACATACATTCGAAATCTCGATTCGGGATATCGAACGCAGTCAATCCATATAAAATATTATTCCAAGATTAAATGTTCTAGTTAGATCGACCCAAAATGGTACTTTCCGTTTGCTCTAGATGCAAATGGCTACCACGGTCGCTAACCGTAACAATTCATCGGCAGTTGTAACCCGAAAACATATTATCCAGAACCCGCCAAATCAATGTATAATCCACCTTTGACATTCAGCTACCCAACGACACATAATCAACGCTGTCCACTTTAGCATCCATCGATGCGTCCCCAAAGAAAAATACACAGTCTTTCGACCCAAAGTAGCAATGTATGTGAGTGTTCAATATAGTCGTGTGAAATGGTTTTGTAGGAAGTTTAGCGGTAATGGGGCCGGATGCTGGTACAAATTGGTATCTGAAACCGGAAATAGCGTAGTGGGCTTTGTTCTGCGCACTGGCCCTGCGAATTGTTCTGCTGACGGTACTAATGGTTTGAGAAGTCGCCTCGTTTCATATTTATGACAGGTTAGGTGAAAAAAAAGTGAAAAGAAAGATTAATTACGATTCGCGTCGTAGATAAAACCATTTCTGTGTCATAAACTATTTTCATTTCATACTAGCTTTTGCCCGCGGCTCCGCTCGCGTTAAATTCGGGGTATCACAGAAGAGAAAGCGCACATACCAATTTTATAGCTTTCTACATTGAAAACTTCCACTCCTCACTTTAGGCAAGTGAGGGGTTTTGAAGAGACAAAATGTAGCCTATGTCACTCCATGCCCTAAACTATCTCTACCTAAAAAATCACGTCAATCCATCGCTCCGTTCAGCCGTGAAAGACGGACAAACAAACAAACAAACAAACAAACACACTTTCACATTTATATATTGGTACGGATTAATGTGTAGTGTCGGAATAGAATAGCACCTCTCCAATTCTTTCGTGGATGTCTAAGGATAAGCGACTTAGGAAATACGTTTAGGTATGTTTTGGGCGACAGGTTAGCAACTTGTCACTATTTAGCTATATTCATTTGTTTCTTAATTCCCTGCGCTGACGACAGACTATCCGCGACGGACTTTTTAGTCTGTGGAAATAGAACCTATGGAATTATAATTATCCAGTAACGCAGACGAAGCGCAAAAAGTCCGGTGCACAATGCATACAATCCTCTCAGACTTTTTGTCCGCGGCAGACTCGATCGCACAAAAAGTCTGTCGTCTGCGCTGGGCCTAAACCTACACTTATGGTGGGTAGTATTTATTACAAAATGTGAAATAGTACCTAATGGCTAAGCGTTTATCATAAAGTACCTTTGGTTCCGTGTGGTGTCGGATTTAAAATAACACCTCTTCATTTCTTCCGTGGATGTCGTAAGAGGCGACTAAGGAATAAGGTTAAGGTATATTTTAGGCAACAGGCTAGCAACATTATCACTATAATACCTGCCAACTCAAAACCTGAAAAATATACTAGAAGAGGCCACGAAAGGTGACTTAGGCTCAATTCACACCAGAAGAGCAGCGCAGCGCGGCGTAACGCAGCGACCCGCTCCGTGGAGAATGCGCGAGGATTCCTGCGACTGCTCGAGAAGCCGCTGGAATGCGTAGGAAGTCGCTGGAATTTACATAATTATTGACATATTGACATATGTATTGACAGCGGCCGTCGCGACTACTCGAGCATCCTCGGGCATTCCCGCGACAGCTCGCGCAGTCGCACGGCTTTGTTTATGGAATGCGCTGGAATTCCCGTGGATCCGCGGGCATCCGCGCGCATCGTTACAGTTTCTCATGCGATAATAAGTCTTATTGTAATGAAAATAAAGTTGAAATTGTCATGACACCGAAACTGCGCTCCGCTACGCCGCGCTGCGCTGCTCTTCTGGTGTGAATTGAGCCTTAGTCATGGTTTTGTCTATGTAGCGTTTCGTGCGCTCTACTCTTTAGGAAATACAGGCGTGATGTATGTATGTACAGTCGACCAAGAAATTGGTCTACCCCCTCAAGATCCATATTCATTTGAAACTCATGAAACAACAAGGTCAATTTCCCCTCGCCATAATATTATGACAGTGACTGACCATGTCAACCTTGTGACAATTTTGATCTCACAGAATTTTTTGTCAAAAGTGGTAGACCGCTTTCTTGGCCCACCGTACCTTTTTTCGTAGTCTCCAACAGAGTACCCTTATTTTGAGAATTTGAAGCAAAAATTTGAAGCCTTCGTAAAAATTGGCGGAATATCGACTTGATCAATCGACGCCTTACATTGTGACATAGATAAAGTCGAGGGGTCTATTCCGGGCACGTCTCGACAATTTCAATGGCCACTTTAATTGAATATCCGCTTCATTAGCTCTCAAAATAACATCGCTGACTTCGTCTTGGCATCGCTGCGAGAATTACACACCTTTCAAAAACTCCTATCTAGCTTAAACCTGACGATGTAATTGCAACTTTATTGTTATTAGAGACAGGAATAGAATTCGAGTGACAACTGGCGTATTCCACGAGGTTGTGAGGGTAACTTTTAAATTTCCTCTGCAGATACTAAAGTGCAGTTTTGGCAGCGTTTTATCGGTAGATTGTTAACTTTGTAGTACTGCGATTAAGAGAATACGGATAACATTGTTTTCTTCTATTGCTTTTAAACAGCTTTGTATTGGTTTTAGAAAATAATCTACTTTTAAATGAGTGTTTTTACTGAGACTTCGCTGCCCGTCCGTCTGTCAGTCTGTCAGCAGGCTGTATCTATTCTCACGAATCGTGCTGGCTAGACTGTTAAAATATTAACAGATTAGGTACATGCCTTGTTTCTATTGCTGCTATAAGAACATAGACTAGAAATAACTCCCATATAGGTATGTATACCTACAACAAACGTGATTTTTTGGTGATTTGGGTCGATGTAAATACCAGGGCTATTTCACGTTTTGTAGCCACTTCTAGCATATTCTTTATGCTTTAAAATAGACAAAATAGTAGCAGATTGCTAGCCAGTCGCCTAAAATGTAACTTAATTTATTTCCTTCGCTGCCTCTTTGCCATCTACGGAGTAAATGGAGTGGTGTTTTTGTAAACCCAACACCCTACACGGCGTAGTATTAAATCAGTCATTTTATACCTTTAAAAACTTAAAAAATACGCTACAAATGGCTAACAAACGTGAATTTGTCAAACCATTGTTATAATTATATGCGATCTAAGGTTCCAAAAGTTGTCGCTAGATGGCGTTAGAAACATCAGAATTTTGAACTACTAGCACCATCTCTCGGTGACTCTTACCAAACATAATTTAATCACAGATAAAGAAATGAATCATTGGTGCTCTGAAATAAACTATTCCCATCTTGGTGAATAGGATATCGTCAAAATTGGGAGAGCCGAGTTAATTTAATTTCCTGACCTATTTAGTATTTTTTCGCTTGTTTGTCTTTGTCTCACAAAGAGCAAACAAGAAAAGTCACGGCAAAAATGCATAGACTAGTATTATAAAGACTACAATCTTCGTCCTGAGCTATCCCTCGTTTTAGTTTAGCTAGATGGCCGTGTCTTACATTTACCATGGAACTAAATTTAGACCGCATTTATTTTGATCTACACAGGGCGTTCTAAAAATTGTCATGAAATAGATAGGTACTTAGTATTTTTTTTATAAATAGAACATGTTGCTCGAATGAGAATTTATTTTAAAATTTACTAATATTCACTGCATTCAGAGATTTAACCTAAAAATGGTGGCTTTGTTTGGAAGTGTAACATTCGTCTTTGGTAAAATAGTATCTCGACAGAAGTTAATAGTGTAACAGGTATTCAATAAAGTTAAAGAGTACTTTTTAAAGTTTTGATTTACTTACTACCTTAAGTTAAATAAACTCTTCTTTGAGCAAAATTTTCAAAATGTTTAAGGTAGATATATTCTCATACACAACTGTGTGTGACACAATTGTGAGACAACCGGTATGATTAAAATCAAGCGACAGCCATCTAGTAAACTCATTAGAGAAGTTATTGCCCAGTCTATGCTTACGAGATTTTTTTTAATGAATAATGAAAATGTGAGTTTATTATGAGTTATGAGGAATTTGTGTGTTCTTTTGTACCTACTGCATTTAATCTTTTAAACCGGAACAGCTTTGGAACGAAAAGTTTCTCGTCTCCGGGCCGTCCCTCAATCCGGGATAAATCAAATCAGGCGATACATCCCGGTTGGAGTGGATAAAAACAATTTTATTAGAGGCGAGTTACAAATCCTACGGAAAAATTCAATCAAACTCAGATTTCAAGAACGACATGAACATAGTAGGGTACAGTAGGGAGTAGGTTCATTAAAAACTGACCAAGTATCAGTAAAAATTTAATCAAGATTTTTGTTTGGGCGCCCTCTTTGAACACTTATTTTATTTATTTACATTTATAGCAGATATTCATTTAAATATTCTGTGAATAAGTCACCTCCAATTCTTCCGGGGATATCGTATGAGGTGTCTAAGGAAATCTGTTAAAGTATTTTAGGCGACAGGCTAGCAACCTGTTGCTATTGATCGTCTTAACTTAAAACCCTAAAAAATATGCTAGATGTAGCTACAAAACTTAAAATTTTCATAGTTCTCTCTATCCTCATAATCTTTCTTAATATTCTACCTCATCTATTTTGGATTACTATAATTATGGTATGTATAATTTGCTATCCCTGTATTTTTATTTTCCATCGTAAGTCTCCTCGCCTACTGTAATTTTGTTCTACTCCCAAGATTGGACAGAGGAATACAGTGGAGTCGGCTCTTCCATTCGTTCGGTCAGTAAGCCCCGAATCACGCGCGGCTGAAGCCACAATTACACGCACAAATTGGAAATTGCGTGAAAAAATATTGAAAGAACGAAACAAATCGGACAGGTACTATTTGGCATCATTGTAACTATTCCCATAAAATCGATGTTCATTTGAACCTTATGAAACAATAAGGTCAATTTCTCCTTGACATGATATTGTGACAGTGATAATAGCTCTCTTATCATTATTGTATTTACGTCACGTTATGTGTCATGTCACCTTAGTGATAATTTGAGCTCACATAAACTTTTGTCAAAAGTGGTAGACCACTTTCTTGATCGACCGCACAGTGTAAAATCGAAATGGTGATACAAAATAAGTGTTTATTACTAGGCTAATGCTGAACAGTTGAATGCAATCAATCTATCTTTTTAATTATTCTTATTTTTGAGGTGTCCATACATTTTGTCGTTATTTAATTCCATCTTAGTACGAATTTCATAAATTTTGTAAGGCTAAATTTAACTAATAAATTAATGCATTTTATGTTGCGTAACATCAACTAAATTTTGTTTTACCAATTTGATAACACGTTATACAAAATAAGTCGTCATCGAGTAATTAAAAAAAAAATCAAGGAAAACAGACGGAGGAATAAAAGTAATTTTGGCGTTGGAAAAAGCACTGCTACCTATGCTAAATAATAGGGCAAGTATATTTGGAAATGCGTCAAAAATATTGCGTAGAATGAATGAGACGTTTGATTTTCATACTGAGAGGAGGCCTGTGGCCTGCAGTGGGACGTATATTATAGGCTGATGATGATGAAACGGACTGTAGTATTTGTTATTAATTTAAATTTAATGTTTCTACGCGTACCTGAAAAACAAAGTCTTGATGAACGGACAGACGATCGGACGAAAAAAACTATGTGATTTTGTGAAAAATAGTCGTGAATTACGAATAGGTATATCTATTTAGTTTGAATTTTAAGAAAACTTAATAGTGTAAATGAAAACGCTAGACTCGTCACAAAATTATAACAATAAGCACTAATTAACAAATTACACCAGCGTTAATTGTTATTTATGAGCTTTGTCGGCGCCTTCTGCTAGACTGTTTTCTAACACAGAGCTTATTAAAAATAATATTTAGAGCCATATTAGAGATACACTTTATTTTTCAATTTAAAATAATAATTCGAAGACATTAACGGAGTAAAACACACACACACACGTCTCGCCTGTGTTCCTATTGTGGTGTAGGTAGAGCATACAAAACTCTACACAGACATAACTATGACTATTTCACGTTCCGTATTCACATCTAGCTTAGTTTTTAGGTTATAAGCTACGAGATACATTAAGACAGATAAGTGGCCTGTCGCCTGAAATATATATACTTTTTTCTTAATTGCTTTTACGTCATCCACGGAAGAATTAGAGAGGGGTTATTCCAAACCACACATGTTAACAGCAGACAAAAGAAAAATACTGTAGTCTTCTGTCATCTATTAAAACAAATGAAAACAAAGTACTAAATTAGTCCCATTTAGCCAATGACGTAAAAGTTCTTAATATCACAAAGTACTCCCTAAAAAGGACCTTAAGAGTTGCAGTAATAAAATAGCAGAATCAGTGTTTTAAGATGTAATTTCTTTACATCTGAATGAATTGAATTATTTTACAAGTCAGTATAAAATTGCTTGGAAACTTACAGCACATGCGATGGAGTTTATACTTTTATCACGAACACGTTGAACTACGTCCAATGTGCATTCTCGGCATTGCAAATATTACATTCAAATTGAATTTAATTTGAATCTCGAAAAGTGCTGAATATGGCTACGAAACGTGAAACAGTCATGGTTTTGTTAAAGCAATGTCTAAAATAATTCTTTGAAAGCGCCAACAAAGCTCATATATTCGAAAATAAATTAATGTCGTGAGTCCCGCGTATGTATAAATAAAAAAAAACTTATTCAGCATAAAAAAACCGGCCAAGTGCGAGTCGGACTCGCGCACCGAGGGTTCCGTACAAACCTGCAAGGTTTACAAAGTTCGTTCATTACGACAATCGAGTCATAACTATGGTATTTTTATTATAGATAGCTCTACGCGTTCATAAGGAAAAAAGTAATAAGTTTATATTTATTAAAAAATATATATTTTGTAATGTAACTAAACATTTAAGGTTTTCGGAATTTTTCCTTTATGTGTGCTATAAAACGTTGCTTCATGCCAAATTTCAAGATTCTAGGTCGACTGGAAGTACCCTTTAGGTTTTGATTCCCTTGCGAGTACTTGCGAGTTTCAAAATATGCAGCTTAAATTGCTGTTTTTTTTTATTGCTTTGACATAGAAGTTTGATTTTGTTACAGCTTAAAGGTATTATAGACCTGAGTATTTGGTATGAATTTCAATTTAATACCTCTACGCGTTTATGAGGAAATGGGTAGTAAGTATAAAATTATTAAAAAAAAATATATTATGTGATGTAACTAAAAATTTATCGTTTTCGTAATTTTTCCTTTATCTGTGCTATAAGACGTTGCTTCGTATCAAATTTCAAGATTCTGAGTTCACGGGAAGCACCCTGTAGGTTTTGATTCCCTTGCAAGTGTCGAAAATTTGCGGCATAAACGGCTGTATCTTTTGATTGCGTTGGCTTAGAAGTTTGATTTTTTCACAGCTTTAAGGGACAGTAGGCCTGAGTAATTGATATAAATTTCAGCTTCATACCTCCACGCGTTCCTGAGAAAAAGGGTCTTGACAGACGGACGGACGGACGGACGGACGGACGGACAGACGGACAACAAAGTGGTCCTATAAGGGTTCCGTTTTTTCCTTTTGAGGTACGGAACCCTAAAAAGATTGCAATCAAATAAAACAAAACCGTAGTAAAACAAACGTAAAGCCACAAAAATTAACAAATGAATTCGCAATTAAAATACCACTTTGATTCAATTAAACATAATTAACGTCCTACGAAGTTATTCGCAACTCCGCGCTATAATTTCCACACCTACGTATTTTGAAACATTTTAATTAATATTTGAAACTCCAGTCTTGGAATCAAGCTTGTATTTCATTGTTTGTAATTATAAAGTAGCCTTTACTTCCAGACTTTTCTGAACAAGATAATTGTGTTGCTCAGAAATGAGGGCTGTCGGTACGATTATTAAGAAATTGTTAATAATTTCATGAAGTACGCAACTTTTGCGTGAATGATGTTTTAATTCGTATTACACAAAAAACACTGCTGAAAATGTACTGTTAAAAATATTGAAATTGCAAAATATGAAGGTACGCTGAGTGCGGTCCCATTGGCATAGAATTACACACACACACACACACACACACACACACATTCTCGCGACTGTATTCCCAACAAGGGTAGGCAGAGCACATGGTTTCAAAAATCCAGTGCCACATTGAGCAATTATTAAATAAAATAGAATTACAAGTGTACTTATTTAATTGCAAGCATAGTTAAATTTGAGTGGCAAGGTACCGTTTCCCGGCAAGCGCCTAATTGACCACCTGTGAAGGAGGCCCGTCACTTGATATTTTTAACAACTAGGCGCTCGATGGCAAACGGCATCTTGTCGCTTTAAAGTTTGGGGTTTATTTTTAGATTAGACCTAACCTAACCTAAGTATAGTAATATTTTTGTTTATGTCAGATTGTGTTAATAAAAGTCTTTCTTTCTTTTATTCTCGGTACGAGTGAAGTATTCAAAATGTGTAAAGCTAGTCATTCCGGAACTCGTTAGTTCCATCTTTCTCGCTCCCTCAACATCGTAGGTACTCGCTTTATTTCATGCTGGTTGTGTTGCAAATGATCCTCTGCTAACTTTTCACTAGTGACAGTTGAAAAATGCATTAAGATGTTGTTATTTTCGTAGAAGTGCTGCATTGCTTTTTTGAACATCTTACACATCGACTAACACAACGCTAATATCATGATAAATGGGCTTCGAAAAATAGGTGAACAAGAATCCCTACGAAATCATATTAATCTACAGTAATTAACATATTTAATTTAAGATTACCACGGAACGAATGGAGAAATTGTATTCAAATTGAAGGTAGAGATAACAAAGAGAAACTGGCTGGAGAATTAACATTGCTCCTGTCGAAAAAAAATAGCAAATACGGTTTACTCATACAATATAGTGTTGATACTTGGATAATATATGACGAGGTTACTGGTTTCAATGTTAACTTTAATTATTCCACAAGTGCATTTCAACATTTTTTTTAGTGTCCGACCGAAGGTGTAATTTTGGCCGAAGCCGAAGCCGAAGCCGATTAATCGGCTTTCATCAAAACCTTCGGCCGAAGCCGAAGCCGAAGCCGAAGGTGTGTTGACCCCTTGTTGACCCTAAGAAATACGAGAATTTGCTAATTGTAAAAAAAACGACAGTAAATTATGCGCAGATTTTGCTTCTAAATCAAGTATGACTATGTTATTATGTTATGTGTTGTCAGTAATTTATATAATTAACTGCAAGTAATGCGATCGGGCTGGCGAAACGCTGTCCTGCTAAGCGCTGAGCACTATCCGTCTCGCTCTGGCATCGTTTGTTCAATTTAAAATCACAACTTGTAAACCTTCGGCTTCGGCCAAAGCTTCGGCCAAATTTTGGCCGAAGCCGAAGGTTTGGCCGAAGGTGGTTTTTTTGGCCGAAGGTGGCCGAAGCCGAAGCCGAAGCCGAAGCTTCGGTCGGACACTAATTTTTTTGAACTAAAAATTAAAAAAAAATACCAAATTAGAAAATGTGTTTCTTCATTTCGAAGACAAATCGTGCGTAAATCCCGTATTTAGAATGAAGGACGCAAACAACAAACATTCTTTAAAAAAATATTTGATGTTTTTCTAAAGCATAGACATACATTAAATTAAGTACATGATAACTATCAATTGTTGTTAAATTATATTGGCACATCACATTCTAAAAATGAAAATTACATTTTTTATTGCTACTTTCTTTGAAAAATAAATAAATAATTCAGTTCTTAAATTGTTTAGTAAATGATACACTCAAATAAACATTGAATATAACTTACACAAAAAACCCCACAAATTATGTCATCAACATAAAAATCACCACGGCACCAAATTAGTTCCAAAGCGCACCAACAGATGGCGCTAGTATCGTGATAGGTTGTGGTAACGTTTGTCTGACTCAGATTGTATAAGAGATCCGCGCAATCAAATTTCAGTTGCCATCAGAAGGGTCTTAACTGACTCGACTGAACAGCGAATGATGAGTTCGGAAATGATCTCTATGATTAAACTCCGCTCGTCCGCGTCTCAACTATCGCAGAGACACGGTTCGAATAACTGACGCTGTTTTTGGCCACCTATAAACTATAGAAATTTTTTAATCCTAAGTTTACTTGGCAGTGTTTCTAATATTATGACGTTTTGTAACTTTTGTATTAGTTTAGAATAGTGATATTATGTTTGTATTGTTTATGTATGAGATATATTTATTTATAGTTGTTTGTTTATATTAAGATTAAGTTGCACTAAAAACAATAATTCAAAACACAAAAAACAAATGAATTATATTAAGTAGTTTTAGGTTTTATCTCCTTTTTTTTCTTCTCTTATTTTGTTTGTATGTCTGCTCGTTCCAATTTTCCTGTCAATCGCCCGAAGGTTAACTGGTAGAGATCCCCTCGGGGATAAGTTCGCCTTTGTACGTAAGTTTCATTGTTTTTCTGTTATGGAATTATTATGCTGTAACGCACACGACGCGCAAAAAGTCCGGCGCACAATGCATACAATCCACGCAGACTTGTGCGCCGCAGACTCGATCGCACAAAAAGTCTGTCGTCTGCGATGCGCCTTAGGGTTAAAATATCCCGGGACTATGAATTACGTCATACTCCGGGAAATAGAAAAATATAAACTATTGGTTAACAGTGTACGATTTCATCGACAACCGCGGTAGGTCAGAAAGCGTAACGGGCAAACAGAATAGATTATGTTCTGTTATATTTTATTATTGTAACCTTAGCAACCAAAAATAATTTGAATAATAAATCGGTAAAAAAATTTAAATAATCTTTTGAAAGTATGTTGCCATGTTTTCAATAACAATATTTAAAAATTTTGCACAAGTGTATCACAAGGGGCGATGGGCTTGCAACCTGTCACTGCAATATCACGTTTAACCACCTGGTTTTTTGGCACTGGATTTTTGAATTCATGTGCTCTGCCTACTCCTCTCGGGAATACAGGCGTGGGAAAAAATTAAAAAAACATAATTTGTAAAAGCCGAAAAAGGTTTATTATTTGACAGCATAAATTAATGTAATTCATAAACATCGTTAATAATTCACAAACAGTCATATAAGTATGACGACTGTATTCCCTAATAGATTAGGCAGAACACAAGAAGCGTTACATAGTCAAAACCATGATTATTTCACGATTAGTAGCCACAATTAGCAAAAAGTTCATTTATCTCTTTTTTAATTCAAAATTTTTTTATCCGACTAAAAATCTCTGGCCATTCTCTGTAATAAAACAAAAACATCAATACTTACATTAAAACCTCAGATAATTAAGTAATTAGTTGAAACAACAGGATAGCGCCGTTTTAGAAAATCGATTTAATTAAACATGTTTTTAATATTTCTTCAGTCGATTATTTATTTATTAAATTTGAATATTAATAAACGGCTTTATAATAATAAAAAACTAGCTTGCCCGGCGAATTTCGAACGCCTTTAGCAAGATTATTTTCAAATTTTCTCATCGTTTAAACCTTCCCTGGAGAACGACACACATTTCAAAACCAGAATCAGAGCGTCTAGTGTAATGAAAACGATGATGAATTCGGTAACGATTTCGTTTGCGAGTTATCGCGGAATTGCATGGAGACGTGGCAGTTGTGGAAATGTTCCGCTGGCGGCGCTGTCACAGTTTCCATACAATTTTGCGATAACTTCAGTACACTAGATGCTCAGCTAAATTGGCCCAACCATTTTCGGATTTTAGCGAGACTGACGAACAGCAATTAATTTTTATTAAGGAATCGATTCTAAGTATAATAATTTATTTAAAAAAACGATTCTTCCTTTACCTACATTCCTAAAACAGAATTGTTTTCACAAGTTTAGTGATACCTATGTGTGATAATTTAGTGATGATTGAATCTCCAATTTCAGAGATTTTTGCAACGATTCTGCTCAAAATCAATAATTATTGAGCTAACTAACGATTTTTATGTCATTTCATACATACGAGACGCTTGTGTTCCCAAACGAGGTAGGCAGAGTACACAAAAAGTTACAAAGCCGTAACCATTCCACGTCCCGCAGCCACTTTTAGCATATTTTGATGTTAAATTACATAAAAGTTTTTCAAATGAGTGTCGGTTTTGTTAGCATCAAACACCATTTTCTTTCTTAGACATCTTAAGAGGTGTCAAAGGATGCTTAAGTGACAGGCCTGTCAATATTCTACATCTTTATTTTACATACATACATATTCTCACGCCTGTATTCCCAAGAGAGGTGTGCAGAGCACATGTTTCAAAAAACCAGTGCCACGTTTAGCAATTTTAGGGTAACCAGATTTTACGTTAAACCTAAAATTATGCAAAATAACTACGAAACGTGAAATATTATGTAGTCATGTTATTGCCTATACAACGTGTTACAAAAATACGAGTAAAGCAGAAAGGGGGTTAAATGGTCCATTTTATAAATAGTAAATTTGCAATTTGAAAAAAAACTCATCCTTATTGAGTTTGCAAATCGTTTTGAACGAAAAATTTAAAATCCGTTAAAGAGTACACCCTGTTAAGTAATCTGTGAAAACTTCAGTTCTAATAAGTGACAGCTTACTAGGGCTAACAATATTTTTCGCTTTAACAATTTACATTTCTTATCCGTTTTTTTGTAAGACGTTGTACCTATAATAATTCGTGTGCTCTGCCTTTTGAGAACTTAGCTGTAATGTATGTACGTACGTAATCAGACTTTAAAAGAGTCTTATATGTTCGTTGCCCTATCTTACAATCTGACAAACCACATCGCCGTGGACTTCAAAATTCAACCTTCCTACACCGACTAAAGGTTCTTTACATGCGCGGACGCATTTTTGCGTGTAACAAAAAACTCGCGCCGCAACTTTATTATCTTTAAGTATGAAGGTGCATAGTTATTATTAACAAGCGTAAACATACGGGCTTGGAAACGAAGCGGTGCCTTTGCATGCAAAATTAATTAAGCATGTGGAAGGTTTGTAGTTAAACTGTAATACAGAAAGTAAATACTCAAATAAATTATGCAAACAGTGTTAAGATACCTAGTTAAAGGTATAATAATGAA
>BHDV01029487.1:159231-176455 GCA_005406045.1 Adoxophyes honmai
GTCAAACACTTACTATACAGATTCATTGACAGTCCCTGGATTCCGAGGTTTTACTATTTTTATGCCTTACGGCACTCCACTACATGTTCAAAGTTATAGAAATTGTTTGATAGCATTTATTCGGACTATTTATTTTATGAAGCTAGTTTTGCGTTATGACCCGCCTTGCCTTAACCCTCTATTCTTAGTCGCCTCTTACGACATCCACGGAATAAATGGAGAGGTGATACTCTTAAACCTGACACCCCACGGGCCAGTCCAATTAAATTCATTAAATTATTTGCGAGCGGGTTTCAGACGATTAAGGCCTCTGGCATTTCGCACATTCGTCAACTTCTTTTTTTGCAACGAATATAACTGAATAAAAAATTTGCGCACGCGGGCCTAGTGCGGATTGGAATCTTCACACACAACATTAATATGACAATTAATTTATTACGTTACTTTATGTTACACAATCTTACAAACTGAACTACGGACAATGAAGTGATTGTTTGAGGGTTGGTTCCTGTTTTCCTTTAGACAACTCTTTAAGTCTCACATTCGCGTATCTTTTATTTTATCAGTGGGACGCGAAGTGAGCTCGGACGTGTCACTGCTGGACTACCTGCGCGAGGGCAGCGAGCTGCGCGGCACCAAGTACATGTGCCGCGAGGGCGGCTGCGGCGCCTGCGTGGTGGCCGCCGCGCGCGCCGGCCAGCCGCCTAGCGCCGTCAACTCGGTCAGTGTTCAGTGGGATGCGAAGTGAGCTCGGACGTGTCGCTGCTGGACTACCTGCGCGAGGGCAGCGAGCTGCGCGGCACCGACAGTACCTAACCATAAATTAGATTGTTTCTGTTTCCGCTTGCAGTGCTTGGTGTCAGTGACGTCATGCGAGGGCTGGGAGGTGACGACGGTGGAAGGCATCGGCAGCAGGCTAAAGGGCTACCACCCGCTGCAGAAGACCCTCGCGGAGCACAACGGTACACAGTGTGGATACTGCTCGCCTGGCTGGGTCATGGCCATGTACAGGTAACCATAGTGACCATTACTAGATTTTCACAACTGAGGGGTTCACCGCAGTCAACTTATAAAGAGAAAATCAGTCTTGACATAAGTCCAAGCAAGACAGAGAAGACCCCCCGAACGTGTCGCCACCTTGTCGTGGCTTGCTTACCTATATGATCCTCAAAGCTATGCCGGATGGGGTCACCCATACCGGACCGGCTTTGGAGAGGCCAAACCAAGAGAGACACATAAGAGGTTCCTTTTTTCGGGAGGGTTAATGCGTAGAAGGGATAGGAAGGTAGGCAGCTGCCGGGAAGCCGCTTTGCAACCTCGGCGCTGAGTAAGACCTCGTGTTGACTTGCCGCAGCACGAGGTACTGAAAGGTAACCCGTTGCTCTGCACCGGACCCGGTGGCGTCAACCTGTGAGGTAGGAAGGGCTGATTGGGCTTACGATTAGTGGGAACGTAAAGCTTGGTATCTGCCGGGAAGCAACCTCGGCGCCTAGTAACCCCTCGCGATGCTGGGATCACATCGCGAGCCGGTGAAAGGTAACCCGTCGCTCTGCACCGGAACTGGAGGCGCCTTGCGTCCTAGGAAGGATGCGCCTAAGTGGGACTGGGTGGTTCGAGACGCACTGAGCCGAGTACATGATCTTACGTCTCGGTCATGGAAAAGTAAATGAGTCTTACGCGGTTTCCTAGCAAGCCTTGTGGCAAGGACCACGGGCTTCACGCCTTTTTTAAGACAGCGGCTAATAAGGGTAAACCTCGATAAAAAACTCAGGGTAACACAGGGGAGAGCGAGGTATCCCAAACCTGCATTGCACCGTGTTACCGCCATGGCACGTCCCATACTACCTTGGGGCGCGGCGTCCCTCGTACGAGGGGCAGCGTGGGGCCCCAACCCGGGGCGACCAGTGAGCGAACCGGATGTGTACTTCCGGGTTCCCGGATCGTCCACACAATGTCCACGAAGGGAATTTATGTGGTTGTTAGAGGATATGCCTTCTATGGGAAAGCCCCTCATACCTTCGAATTGCCTTGAGCCGGGGGACAAGTTAAAAAACAGACAGAGACGTCAACCTTCTCAGCCCAGACCTTAGACGTTGCATAAAACCATGTATTGGATTCAGCTTAAAATGACTCTTCCATTGATATTATTATGAAGATTACTAGTCTTGATCAAATGTCATATCACATATCACCAACTTTAAAAAATACACTTAATGCCCGGAGCCGGCGGACTGCCAATTACGGGCGTGCCAGGAAACAGTCGAATGCCACTCCAAGGGTTAGAGAATTTTTCAAAAAGCGAATGTTTTTTCTTAAATTTTGTTAATTCGTGTTTCGAGCGAGGCAAATGAACTTTAGACAATCTTTGAATGCAGTTTTGTTTCTGTCAAAAAATAAAGGAGCCAACTTAACGATTTAATGTAAATTTCATTCGGAAGCCAAATTTTTACACATTGAGTTTATTTTTATGGATTAGGTAGGTACCTACCTATACTATTAGCAAACGTATACAAAAAGTTAGTTGATAGGTCCTTATTGCTTACCTACTTATGAAATTGGCGATTTTTTTTTTAGTTCTTCTAACCATCGCAACATAACATAAAATATATATACCTACCTATTACGTACCTACTCAATATTAAAAAAGACTACGCCTTCGTCGTGCAAATTTTGATTGTCATAAATCCAAATATAATTGTATTAATAAACCCATAAAAAAAATTTTTGTAATCCAAGTTTTTTTATGCTTCCGGAATTATGTAGGTATTTAATTGGTTTCAATAATTTAATTGATCCATTTTTTTATTAAAACTAATTCTCATAGTGAGTTTATAAAGTGTCTTTAAACACGGACATAAGTTTTACAACATTATCATTTTTGTTGCTAAATAAGTGTAAAAACACTTAGTATGAAAAACGCAAATGTTATGGAAATCTTCATACAAAACGCCATTTTCATAGGTAAGGCCTAATATTTTACGAGAAGGTAGTCGTGCGAAGAAAACTTATTACACAATAAATAAGTACTAAATACTATTTATTTTGTAAATTTATTCCTATTCATGTGTTTTTCAACTGTCAAGCAATCCCAATGGATATAAAATAAAAATGAAACATTCGTGATACAACAAACACGTTTATGCAAATGTGGTTTCAAATCAGTGAACAGAAACTTATTTACTTACCGCGGCGCAGGCGCTGCGCTGATAACCAGTTTTCGTGTGCGATAAAAAACCGGCCAAGTGCGAGTCGGACTCACGCAGGAAGGTTTCCGTATCAAAAACACCTAAAAAAACACGTTTTTTCTATGGGAGCCCACCCTAATTATTATTATTGTTTTGATTTTAGTGGCTATTTTGTTGTTATAGCGGCAACAGAAATACATCATCTGTGAAAATTCAACTCTCTAGCTGTCACGGTTCGTGAGATACAGCCTGGTGACAGACGGACAGACAAACAGACTGACAGCAAAGTCTCAGTAATAGGGTCCCGTTTTTACCCTTTGGGTACGAAACACTAAAAATCTACCAATATCAAGTCGGATTTTCGAGTCAAGTTCCTTAAGAGCCTTTATTCCCAATTGGGGTAGGCAGAGCGCACGAAACACCAAATAGTTAAAACCATTTCTATTGCACGTTCCGTGGCCACTTCTAGACTATTTCTAAGTTTTAAGTTGGGTGGTATAATAGTGACAAATTGCTAGCCTGTCGCCTAAAATGTACATACCTTATTTCCTTAATCACCTCTTAGGACATCCATGGACGAAATGGAGAAGTGTTATTCTGTGCCGACACCACACAGGAAGTAATAAAACTCATAAAAATGTCAATTATAATAAGTGTCAGTTACACTAAGGCCCTGCGCAGACGACAGACTATCCGCGGCAGACTTTTTAGTCTGTGGAAATAGAACCTATGGAATTATCATAACGCACACGACGCGCAAAAAGTCCGGTGCACAATGCATACAATCCACGCAGACTTTTTGTGCGCCGCAAACTCGATCGCACAAAAAGTCTGTCGTTGCGCTGCTCCTAAGTCGTCTGACGCAAGTCGCATGCGTCGACCGTGCTACGGAATCCCACAAATTCGTACCTACATACACTTAAAAACTAATTTAAATTGATAACAATCATGGTAGACTTTATTCGCAGCATTCAACTAATTAAAATAAGTGTATTTTTAAGATGCTCTTGATTATCTTAGCGAGGGAATAAAATGACAAAGAAGCGTATAAAAATGTTATACTAGTAATTAACGGAAACTTCACGCCTATGATTCCGAACACACGTTAGCGTGATGAAGAACCTTTGACAGTTGATGACGCAAACGCTTGTAGAAGGAGTTAATTCAATGATAGGTTACATAGACAAAACGATAGATAAATGTCTAAACTAATTTCAATAAATGACTGTACGCATCACAGCCACTAAAAGCAAAATTTTACATCATCATCATCATCATCCAGCCTATATACATCCCACTGCAGGGCACAGGCCTCCTCTCAGTCTGAGAGGGCTTGGGCTATAGTTCCCCCGCGGGCCCAGTGCGGATTGGGAACTTCATACATACATACATACAATAATCACGCTTAGCTATGTTCCCAGCGAATAGCGCTCTGCTGTTATTGCCTACCCCACAGAGAATAGTATGTACTAAAAAAAACTTCAATACATACATACATACATAACGTCACGCCTCTTTCCCACAGGGGTAGGCAGAGACTACTTTGTTCCACTCGCTACGATCCTGACATACCTCTTTTGCTTCATCTACGTTCATTAATCTCCTCATACATGCTCGTCGGTTTCGGTACTCTTAACCTGACCTGTTTCTAAAACGTCCGCGATTTGGTCACGGAACGTCCGTCTAGGTCTTCCCCTTCCCACTGCACCCATCCACATTCCCCGTATAAATTTGTTTAGTCAATCTTCTTTCATCCATCCTTTCATGTGACCGAACCAACTAAGCATACTTTTTTCAATTCTATTCACTATATCTACTTTCTACTTTCACCCCAGCTCAAAACTTCAATGCTATGTATTATTTTGCTAAAATCCTTCCTCCTTCTTTCCTTTCTTTCTTTTGAATTTCTGTATGGTGTATAGAATAACACTTCTTCTCCGTTCCTTTCGCTAAGGTCGTAAGAGCTGGTGGCTAAGGAAATTGGTTAAGCGAGCCTGTAATTATTGTTAATATTTTTATGTGTAAAGAATTTTGGCATTTACTTTTTATATTTCAGAACATCCGGCGTTGATTTTTTAACTCCAATTAAGTTGCTTCCTAAACCATTTACATTTAACTGACCCGCCATTAAACTAGTCTTTAATTATATTATCAGAAAATTATCGTAAACGGTGATTATGAAACTAGCAATATAGATTCCTTCGATTAAAGGCCTGAATACACTGAAAGACAATATTTCTAAAATATGAACTGAAGTATGCCAATCCGTGTACTCCATTCCGTGCGGTGATGGGTTTAGAACACCTCTCCATTTCTTCCGTGGATGTCGTAAGAGGCGACTAAGGAAATAGGTGAAGGTATGGTTTTGCGAAAGGCTAGCAACCTGCCACTATTATATCACGCCTGTATTCCCAAATAGGGTAGACAGGGCACACAAAACGCTACGTTCCTTGACCACATGTAGCATATTTTTTTAAGTTTTAAATTGGCAGGTATAATAGTGACAGATTACTAGCTTATCACCTAAAACATACCTACCTTGACTCATTTCCTTAGTCGTCTTTCGTCTCTTACGACATCTACGGAACTGGAGAGGTGTCATTCGGACATCACACGGGGTAACTTTCACTTTTACAATTATAGTGTGACTAGCTTTTGCCCGCGGCTACGCTCGCGTTAAATTCCGGACTACACAGAAGAGATCTCGAAATTATTTTAATACTACCTAAGTGCTGGAGTAATATTAAGTACCTGATCCGGAATGACCCATACAAACTTCCACATCCATTTTAGGGAAGTAGGGGGTTATGAAGAGACAAATAGTAGCCTATGTCACTCTCCATTCTTTTAACTATCTCCACCCAAAAAATCACCTCAATCCGTCGCCTCGTTTAGCCGTGAAAGACGGACAAACAAACAAATAAACAAACAAACAAACAAACAAACACACTTTCACATTTATATATTAGTACAGATTATAAGGAATACTTAATAATATTTACAATACTAGGTATATGCTTCATTGAACATCGAAAATATTACAAGAAGAACATAAAAGGGAAGGAGAAAACCATGGCCTTGTCCTTAAAAAGGGTCTACGAGGCAACCTCAGGATTATTTTAAAATTCTTAGGACTTGGCATTAATAGGATACTCCTGTAAAAACAACAATTTTTGTGCCATCGAAACAATTGATTCCTGACCCATCATGGAACCCATACACAGTAACCGTCATAGTGACATTGCAGTGGTCGACAAAGAATATCGCTTGATGAAATCTTTGTTACGTTCACTACGACAGAGTTCAGTAAACCAGTCTAGTAAGCAGAAATCGCTTGTGTCTACCTAAGCATGCAATTATTGTTTACTTTGTAAGTTCGAAGCTAATCGTATCCACAATTAATTTCGTTAATTGCGATTTGCAATTAACCACCATTCATCCCAATCAGTTGCGTGACCCAGCAATATTATGAGCATTAGAAAGACTAGACTTCAAACTGAAGGTTACCAGGCGATCATGACATGTAAGCAGCAGCGCTATTGTCTAACCTAACGCACAAAAAAACTACATCGATTTCACGAAGGAAAACTATCTAGATCTCATGCGTCACGGTAAAGTTAAGTACTTTCGTGTAAAAAACTGGATTACGATTTTGAGAGCAGATCCGTTTGATTTGGTTTAAATGTCAAATTTGAAATATGGGTATTGAAATTGGTTGCGATGATTACGTGGTAGCAAATGTTTCAATTTCAAAGCGATTTTTGATTTCACCTGTCAAATTAAAAACGATATAGGGTAAAGTCACCGGTAATGGACAAAGAACCAGTAATGGACAATGACTCTTATTTACTACCCACTAAGGAAAAGTAATTTGTTTTACAACAATCAATTCACAACTCTATGGTCTTTAAAATTATGAATGAACTGTCCATCACTGGTGCTTGTCAGCTTAAACCGTTCGTAACTGGTGCCGTTGCCCTAGATTTTTGGTGCGTGAGACAATAGCGCTGCAGGTCTGCCAAGTTTTTTGAGGCGTAAGATGGAACTATTTTAGTCTTATTACCTTAGTATCTAAAATTATGCTAAAAGTACGTACAAAGCGTGCAATACTTCATGGCTTCATCTATGCAAGGTTTCGTGTGCTGTCTACCCTAATTGGAAATACGAGCTCGATGTATGCATATAATGTAAGAATAGTAACTGAACTAACTAACTGAACAGTTCAGGAGGTTCATCTTGTTCTTAACTTTTACCATAGCATTGACAGCATAATTTGTGATTGACTTCACTTGAAATTAAAAGTTGGAACAAAATTGGTTTCTGCCATTATCACATTCTGGCGAATCACAATTTTGCTTGGCAAGTCTTTGCCCGTGTGGTGTGGGGTTAGAATAGCACCTCCACCTTTCTTCCTGTGGGTGTCGTAAAAGTCGGCTCTGGGAAAGGGTTAGTGTATTGTAGGCGATGGGCTGGCAACCTGTCACTGCAATATCACAATTAACCGTCTGGTTAGGGTTACTCTGAAATTGCTAAACCACTAAATTCATGTGCTCTCCCTACCTCTCTTGGCAATACAGGCGTGAGAATATGTATGTACTCGTATGTGTAAGTCTTTGCCATCGACCAAATCTTCACTCGTCAAAAGTTACTGGTCATACGAATAATGATGACAAAAACATGATTTTACAAGGCTTTAATAACTTTCAGCCTCCTGCAAAGCCGAAAGAATCTCACCATGATGGAGATAGAGAAATCATTTGGAAGCAACATCTGTCGCTGCACCGGCTACCGGCCCATACTGGAAGCCTTCAAAAAATTCGCGAGTGACGCGCCCAAACCCAACAGCCTTCTAGATATAGAAGACCTGAACATTTGCAAGAAAACTGGAGAGACGTGCAGAAAAAAGACGTGCAGTGAGAGCGAATGGTGCATGGTTGAGGCAGATGATGTCAAAATACCACAGCGTTTGGAAATAAAATTGAAAGATGGGAAGTCTTGGTTCAGAGTTCTCTTTGTGAATGATATTTTTGACGTTCTTGGCAGAAAAGGGATTGATAGTTATATGCTGGTTGCTGGGAATACTGCTAAAGGTAAAAAAATGGTTTCATAGAATATGTCTAGCTAGTCATAAAAAGACAAATGAAGTAATTATGTTGGAGGAACGGAAGCCTCGGGGGACTTTATAAGTTAGTTAAATTGTTACTTTACGTCAGGAATGGCGAACCTTTAGTGACATTACGTGCCATTTTTTTAAGAAAAAAATAGTATTATAAATACGACTATTACAGCTTCGCTTATTGATATAATAAAACAAACCTAAAGCTAGAAGGCAAGTTAAATTACTTTTGTAAAAATAAAATTATAAAATTTGTACATACATACATACATATTCTCACGCCTGTATTCCCAAGAGGGGTAGGCAGAGCACATGAATTCAAAAATCCAGTGCCACGTTTAGCAAATTCAGGGTAACCAGATTCGTCTGTATCAATCAGCGTGCCTGAACTATTTAGTTGCCTATCAAGGAAGCATGTCATTGTTTCCCTTACACGTTACACCTCAACAAGTTAATACCTACTACTTATGATAGGTACTATTAATTTCAGGAGCATACCCAATTGTAGATTACCCTAGAGTTCTGATAGACATCAGCAGTGTCAAAGAATTGAAGGGACACTACTTCGACCAGAACTTGGTTCTTGGCGCGGGCACCACTATCACGGAGGCGATGGACATTTTCGAGCACCTGGGCGCTACTGAAGACTATTTCTGGTATCTGGAGAAGTTCCGCCAGCATTTGGAGCTGGTTGCACATAACCCCGTGAGGAACGTAAGTTTTCTTTAGTTGTCTCTTTAGTAGTTTTAGTTAGTTCCCAAAATAGTTTTCCATTGTGTCCCCCGTTTGGTGTTGGGTTTAGAATAACACCTCTCCATTTCTTCCGTAGATGTCGTAAGAGGCGACTAAGGAAATGGGTTTAGGTATTCTCTAGGCGTCAGGCTAGCTACCTGTCACTATTATACTACGTCTTAAATCTGTTTTCAAACCCAAAATGATGCTAGAAGTGGCTGCGAAGCGTGAAAGTCGTAATCATGGCTTTTTCTTTATCGCGTTTTGTATGCTCTTTTGCTCTGCCTACCCCAATTGGGAATACAGGCGTGGTTGTATGTATGTATGTTGAGGGAGCGTTATGAAACGCTCACTGCAGGAGCTGCTAGCTGTTGGCCTGTGTACGGCCGCGTATCATATGCATCAGCGCTGGCGATCGCCAGTGCTCACCGCTGCTCAGCAAAACGCTCCCTACACCAAACATCAGCTGTCAGCGCTGACCGTCAGCGTGACACTAAAACCAGTCCTAATGTCGAGACTATAATATATTATATCGATATATTTGCTGTTGACCGTACATATAAGAGCTTCTGGATTTATTTCTAACAATACAAAATGTCATTGGAATGCTATTGCTCAGATCGGCACAATTGGGGGAAATCTGATGATCAAACACCAGCACCGGGACTTTTCGTCTGATGTCTTTCTGCTTCTCGAAACGATTGGAGCCTATCTTACGATCCGTAAGTCACTTTTACCATCATCTTACTGAGTGTTACTTTTTCTAATGTTGGTATCTTGAGTCGATTTAGTTCCACCATTAACTGCATGGAATAGGGAGACAGAGATGGAAACTAGTGCCTCTTAGCTCTGCCAATGGTCCGTTCAGGATAACATTAGACTTTAAACGGTCAAAAATCCTTGCACATTTTGGAGTATACCCAAGACGTCACTGCAAATGGTGAAACAGTTTGTGACGAGAACATAACATTAACAAACAGTAATTAATGTTATTGGAATAATGATTCCCCGTTTTACTTTTGGATTTCCGAGAATAATTCAAATTTTATCTTTTAAAAGTCTATTGTTATCCTGAATGGACCAAACGTTTACCAAAACGTCATTATAATTGATCTCTGTCTGATATGCTATAACGTAATTGTATTTCTACATCATATATTTAAACTAGCTCTCAAAATGTGGTCAGCACCATTAGTGAGCGATATTTTCACTGAGCTTGTTGTTTTTCTGGTGTTTTTTCAGTGGGTCCCTTTGGATATCGTATCATAGTGACACCAGAAGCCTTTCTGAAAGTGGATATGAAGGGGAAAATCATTCTCAACGTCCTGCTTCCTCCCCTGGGCCACGACTTCAAATTCGTCTCGTTTAAGGTAAATTTTACTTCGACTTTGACGTATTTTAATTTTAATATATAATAATAATTTTAATATTCAGACTCATTCACGATATCATCATCATCTATTACTATTACTTCAAGTTCTCATGGCTAGTTAGACAGTGACAGATGTAGTTTATTTCGCGCTTGACTCCCCTTGCGTCTTGTCGTGCTAAGCCAGCACCTTTTGTTTCATCAAGAAATTCAGAAAGTACTAAGGATGATACAAGTACCTTGCGCGTAAGACGATAAAGCTTCCGATTTTGTTTACAGATAATGCCAAAGGCCCAAAACGCTCATGCCATGGTGAACGCTGGGTTCTTGTTCAGACTGTGCGACCAGCAAAGCAAGGTGTGCAACGCGCGGATAGTATACGGCGGTTTATCTCCACAATTTGTACACGCAACAGGAGCTGAGAGGTTTCTCATAGGAAAGAAGTTGTTCACGAACGAAACACTACAAGCAGTTTGCAAGATCTTGGATGAGCAGTTGGTGGTGGTAGAAAACCCACCGGAACCGTCAGCGAAGTATTTGAAGGCTCTAGCTATTAATTTGTTCTACAAGGTGAGCTGAATTTTGGTTCATCAGTTTGTCTAATGCACTCGGAATCATAATGGCTTTAATGACATATTATCACGTACACATATACATATTCTCACGCCTGTAATCCCAAGAGGGGTAGGCAGAGCACATGAATTAAAAATCCAGTGCCACGTTTAGCAATTTCAATTTCAATTTGACATATTATTATCGAAACCAATCTCGCTTTCAAATTGAAACAAATTGTATCACGTTATGAAAGCTGGAACCCATACCCAGGCATGATTGTAAAGACCATTGAACGAATGATTTACTGAAAGATTATTTTGTTATTCAAAACTATTTGAACCTTTCTCTACCCTTGTAATAATATTCTCTTTCAGACCACACTTCTCTCTAATCACGCTATTACGCACCCTATCAGTAAGTTTTATATGCTGCGTTGGTTTGGGCACGTGGAGAGAATGGATGAATCAAGGATATGTAAGCAGATCTACAAGGGAAGTGTGTTAGGGCAAGGCGGTCGAGGGCGACCGCGAAAAACGTATATCGACCAGATCGGCGATGTACTAAATAAAGCCCAAATAAGGAGTACCCGAAACCGTCGAGCGTGTATGACAAGAGTGATGAATGTGAGTGAAGCGAGAGAAGTATGTCAGAATAGATGCGAATGGCGCTCTGTTGTCTCTGCCTACCCCGCAGGGAATAAGGCGTGACGGTTATGTATGTATGTATGTATGTAACTATTTTAACCGAGACACTTGGAATTACAACCCCTTTATTTTGCTAAGGAAGGATTTTTGCAAAGAAAATAATAAATTATCGTTACACCAGAGTAGACAGTACCTAAACCAGAAAAATATGGCTTAATCCGAAAGTTGAATCCAGAAACATAATTCATACGTTTTACACCCTCATTTTAGGAATTTACTATCACGCTAGCTCCCCAAGTGGAGAAATATTAAATTGTGTAGATACCTATATTTAGAAGCACAGCACAAAGTTTTGATGGCAACATACACAAAAAGCTTCTCCTGCCATAACTGTATAATTTTTTTGGTCTCTTAAAATGTCTTCATCTTCCAGGGATTGCTGGCTTTATGTCCTAGCAGCCTGGTGGGCGCTCGCTACGCCTCCGGGGGTATAGTCCTCAGTACCACAAGACCTGTCTCCGATGCGCGCCAGATCTTCACCACCAATCCCACACTTTACCCCATCAATAAACCTGTGCCGAAAGTCGAGGCTCTGGTACGTACCCTTGTTGTTTTACTTTCTATGGTGACGGGTTTATAATTACACTGTTGTAAAGACTCGAATAGAGAGATCTCTCTCCAGACAGCTGTTATGCCCGGGCACCGAAGTATGCAGTGAGAAAGTTGGAAGTTTTATTTATGCAACCGAGATTCGAAACTCCGTTAGTGCGATGTAGAAAACTTTGAGAGTTGATGACGTTTGTGGAAGAAGTTCTACTACTGGACAACAGGTGGTACTAGGGTAGCTACAGCATTTGTTTTTTTTTTGTGGATCTCGTAAGCTAAAGAAGGTTGAGGTATATTCTTGATTTAGGAACGTACGTGATGTAAGAGTATATTAAAAATAACAATGTTATTATATGCTGCAGATCCAATGCGCTGGTGAAGCTCCTTACATTGAAGACATACCGCATCTCCCGCGAGAAGTGTTTGGGGCTTTGGTGCTCGCCACCGTGCCACTCGGAAACATCACCGACATTGATACTCGAGACGCCCTCGTAAGTAACGACACACTAATAAATAAATAGGTTTTCCAACAAAAAAAAATTCGTTACAACCTTTTTTTTGCTGACTGTACTTTTTGTCAACTGTACTTCATTGCCATCCACCCTAAATTATGTGGACCAGATTTCAAGTCAATCAGACCAACCGTTAAAGAGTTCCCTCCATCGGAACAATGATCTGCGTTTTATTAGTTTAAGTAGCAGTTTCTGAAACCATGATACAATTTTCAATAATTCCAGCACGAGCCCGGAGTGATAGCATTCTACTCAGCAAAAGACATTCCCGGTCGAAACTCTTTTACTCCAGGCCCGTCTCTTTTTTTCCCCACCGACGAAGAAGTTTTCTGTGCTGGCGCGGTCAAATTCAACGGTCACGTCATAGGCATCGTCGTCGCCGAAACAAGACACATCGCTGAAAAGGCAGCGAAACTAGTCCACGTCAAATACAGTAATATCAAAACACCAATCGTCGACATTAAGGATGCCAAAAAAGACGCAAATCGAACTAAAATGGCTGGAGAGAACGCTGGTGGTCCTAAAGGGACTGATATATTCAAAGTGATAAAGGGGCAAGAGACGATATACCAGCAGTTACATTTTTGTATGGAGACGTTGGTGTGTGTGACGAAGCCCACTGAAGAAGGTATTGAGGTGCATCCGACGTCGCAGCATATGGATGGTGTACAAATTGTGATAGCACGGGCTTTGAAAATGCAGGAAAATCAGTAAGTACTGATGAAACATCTAACTAAGTAGTATCAATGTTAATAAATAACCAAACCGTGTTTTTTTTGTACAAAACTGTACCTTTTGCCAATATTGTACTTCTTTGTGATCCATTCTAGATAAAGTATTCTAAATTTTAAGTTAATTGGACTAACTGTTGAAGAGTTGCCTCCCGTGTAGATAAACCTGGCTGGGCCACCAAAATTTTTTTACAAGATCATTGTATTGTCATCTAATGTACATACTAATACAAAGTTTTAGCAAGTAATCGGAGCTACTTAGTAAGAAACAATCAACGTCTGGACACAAAATCCCGTAAAAGAATGCTACTGGGGATTGACTTATACGGGCGATAAAAAAATATGCTAGTTGCTGAGTTTTCTGTAAGAACTAATGTAAGTACTTAACGCATGTTTGAAGTTTCTAAATTGTACTTTTCTTTTTCAAGGGTAGACGTCCACGTGCGTCGCTTGGGAGGAGCATACGGTGTGAAGATATCGCGAGGAAACCAGGTGGCGGTGGCTTGTGCCTTGGTGACGCACAAGCTGAACCGGCCATGCCGAGTCATACTGCCACTTACCACTCATACAAAAGCTGTGGGGAAGAGGCTGCCGTGCTCAGTAGATTATGAGGTAAACTGTCTTCTTGTTTTTTGTGAGCTGTGCACTTTTTAACGGGATGTGGTCCTGTTGGGTTGGTTTTGGCCTGGTGGGTTCTTTAAATGCCTGATGCTCATACGCCACCTTGACCTTGAAAACTTCATGATACTTGGTAGAATTTATTTGTAATCCGAATTCTTCCATATTTATCATTCCATTTTCCCTATTTCCGAAATCCCTGAAACTTGTTCTCGTAATGATGTAATTATGGCATAAGCTGTGGCTGCGGAATATGAAATAGTCATAGTTTTGACTGTATAACGTTTCGTATGCTCTGCCTACCCCATTTGGAAATACAGGCGTGATGTATATATGTATGTATGACCTACATAAAGCTAAAAAGTATTATCTTTTTAGGTAGCTGTTGACGCTACAGGAAAAATTCAATATTGTAATGAAAATTTGTACATGGACAATGGGTACATTGTGAACGAGCCGTTCTTTATGTTCACGCTAGACGTGTACAATAACTGTTACGAGAAGGCTCGATGGAACTTCAAAGTATTTTCCGTGACCACCGACACTGCCAGCAATTCCTGGTGTCGGGCCCCAGGTCAGTAAACTATAGTAAATAGTCATTAAATTCATAAATTTGCAAATACAGCTAAATCTAGACCATTTTTTTTCTCAGGAACATTTGAAGCTATAGAATGTGTCGATTTTATACTCGAGCGTATAGCATACGAATTGTCTTTGGACCCGCTTGAAGTCAGACTACGAAATTTAGATCCTGCTTACACAGAGCTAAGAGAAATGGTTGAGAGGGTGAAGAATGACGGCCAATACGCAGACAGGAGAGCTTCCGTAGACAAATACAATGCTCAGAACAGATGGAAGAAGCGTGGTTTGAGGTTTGCCCTGCTCCGCTGGACTCCTGCTGGCTCTCAAAATTTTGATGTCAATCTATCAGTTTACCACGATGATGGGAGCGTGGCTATAACGCACGGTGGTATCGACATGGGACAAGGGTTGAATACCAAAGCGATCCAAATCGCAGCTTTTCTTCTAGGAATTCCAATGGAGAAAATTCAGATAAAGTCTAATAATACTATAATAAATCCTAACTGCTTCATATCTGGAGGCAGTTTGACTTCAATGAACATTGGTATTGGAGTCCAAAGAGCTTGTGAGGAGTTGTTGTTGAGGCTGGCACCTATAAGGGCTACTATGGTGGACGCGACGTGGGAGGCATTGGTGAAGGCTGCCTTTAATGCCAACGTAGACTTGCAGACTCATGGGTTTGTGTCTAATTTGGACTTGAACAGAGTGGATGTGTTTGGTGTGACGCTTGCTGAAGTGGAGATAGACGTGCTGACGGGAGAGTGGGAGTTGGTTCGAGTGGACTTGCTTGAAGATGCTGGGCAGAGTGTCAGTCCGGAAATTGATATCGGTCAAGTAAGTGAGCTACTTGAACGACAGTTTCTTGTTTTATGTTTTGACTAATACGTCACTGTTAGAATTTTAGCTACGTCAGGCACATGAAGGGTAACGTCTACTCAAAATTAAATATTCACTCCCATGTTTAGGCACAGCATACCTAGTAAGTTTTGTCAATGTAAGTTGAGATAAAATTTAAAAAGTTAGAGAAGGAAACTACTTAGACAGGTGTTTCAAGTTTAAATTTTCAGCAATCAAATGGTGGTCACTGTATAATGAACTCGCTGTTTGGTGTTAGGTTTACAATAGTACCTGTCAATTTCTTTCGTAGAAGTCGCCTCGTCTTAGGACACAGGTTAAGGTATATTTTAGGCAACAGGCTAGCAACCCGTCACTTTAACGTTACTTAACTAAAAACCTGAAATATGTGTGTAGTTATACATACGAGTATAGTGAAACATTTCGTTCTATTAATCAGAGCTGGTTTTGTCCAGGTGGAAGGCGCATTCATGATGGGTCTGGGGTACTGGACGACGGAACAGCTAATGTACGACAAGGTCACGGGCGAGCTGCTGACGGACCGCACCTGGCATTACTACGTCCCCCAAGCCCGGGATATCCCACAGGACTTCCGCGTCTACTTCAGGAACAAGTCTTACTCGGAGCCGCGCTTTTTTGGAGCAAAATGTAAGTGCATAACTACCTAAAAAAGGGACTAAAGTCCTCATTTTTCAATGACGTTGCGGGCATTTTTAATATTTTGTAGGTCTAAAGGAATAATAACGCTTATAGAATCACTTAGTAGACTAGAGTGGTCTGTCCCTTACAACTATGAAAAAAAAAAAATGAAACCTGTAACTCTACGCAGTCAAAAGGTATTATGTATAAGAGGAACCAAAACTTATATAGTAGCTACTACCAAAATCCCTACAATCATGAAAGGGTCTAGCCGCAATCCTATAGTGAAACTGCCCCTGGCTGAAATGTATATCTTTCTTAGAGGGGTTTATTGGTCTTACTATAAGATATCATTTTACAAAATTTCAAGTCTGGAATCCCCTTGGTTTGGATAAAAATAATAAAAAAATGAAAAATCTTTTTTAATTATTTAAAGCAAAACTAATGATTAGATTTCTTTGAAATTCGGAACATACATAGCACTAAAAGCAAGACATTTCCAAAAAAAAAAATCAAGGTTCCAACTTGATTACAAAGGTAAAAAAAAAAAAATTAAGGTAAAAAATTTTTTTTTTACTTTCAAGAGGGCGACAACCTCAATTTTTAGGTATTTAATGCACAATATATTATCGAGGGTCCCCGAATGAAACCCGATAAGTAGCAAAAATTGGGTTTTTGACCTATCAATGCCACTATATAGCATTTTTCAAGCTCTATCTAATGGCATTTACAGTTTTTTCGATTTCATTCAAATCACTGATTTAGCAAGGATTGTAACCCGATAAATACCAACATTTTCACATTTATTTAAGTGTAAAATAATACAACTATATTTAAGGCTGGATATTTTAGGTTATACGTACAGCAAGAACCAGATAATATATATTTATAAGTATTCACTGCGAACGAGATGTCAAAAATAATAACTTAAATATTAATGTGGAACCAGTTAATTAGCTATTAACAGATTTTACTTAAATATCATTCAATAATAATGTAGTTTTTTTTACGAAAAACAGAAACCTTTATCCATATATGTCAGATTTTAGCACGAGGATAATTAAACGATTTGAATATTTT
>BHDV01029487.1:182957-208190 GCA_005406045.1 Adoxophyes honmai
GACATTAATTTAATATATAACAATGGATTTGATATATAAAAGTTCTATTATGACCAAAATAACCAATTTAAATGAATTTTAAATATTGGCCATCTTGGTATGTTCACCATTTTTGGCTTGGCAATGAACGTGTTAATATATCAAAGAATATATTGCATATGGGTTGCCTAGCAATTTTCAGCCCAGAATAAATAAATAAAAAATCTATATTTCACCAGTTTGGTGGATAAATTTTATGCCAATCGAAAGTATGCAGCCCATAGTATATGAAAAAGTGAAATTTCCTATTTTTTTTATCTGTCACAACCCTTGGGTTGCCAGGTATGAACAGGTAAATCGATACTAGTAATTTGCACCGATCTGCTACAGCTACAGGAAAAATAGACAACCTAACTTTTGCATATACCTACTACGGGCTGCATACTTTCGATTGGTGTAAAATTTATCCATTAACCAAACAGGTGAAAAATAGATTTTTTTTTATTCCGGACTGAAATTTGCCAGGCAACCCATATGCAATATATTCTTTGATATATTAACTTAAGTACATATAAAATGTGTTTGATCCATTAACCAGCTCGGTGAAGGTCGTTGTATGGCGGGGTCTTAGGCTATACTACATTATACCAATCTGTCATGAAACATCAGCGCTTACACTGCTGTGCTCCAGCGTGGAGAGTAAGACAACCGGTGAAATCACTGACACATGGGACATGTTACTTTGATCCTAATCGTTTACGCTCTAAAAAAATCCCTAATCCTTTGGTGTTGCATCAGTATTGGTGCTCGCTTACACTTATCATCAGGCTGTAGGGTGAACGGAGCTACTTTAAGCATAATTTTTATTTGTTCAATGAAATTGTAGACAAACTTATTTTATTAGTAATACTTACACTGTTTATTTTTTCAGATGGACCTTACACAAGAGAATCTATACAGTTGAATACAGGAACAAAATACACTGATTTCAGATTATATTGAATTTTAAATACAGCTGACGTGAATTTTTATGATTGTCTGATCCACAAGAGAATTGCTGCGCAGTGACAACATTGAAGGATAGCAAGACGACGTCTAAAAAGTTGAATCGAGTCGAGATAAAAAATATTTAATTAAATGAATTTTATTTTAGGAATGTAAAATAGAGAGGAATGATTCCTGGGTTTTACTTATTTAGTTATTAACATTTTACAAGACACTGGCCCGTCCTTAAGTTCATTCAATAAACGTGAAAGATTAAATGAACAGTTTTTATCATTATTTTAGTTTTATTTTATGTTGCTTGTGCTTCTTATTCACTTTATCTCTAAAGGTTAAAGAACTTCTTTTCGATCACGATGCCCATCCACTACCTGATATTATTTAAGGCTTGACCACAATAAGCCTTATCTAAGATGAGATGTTCAAATGCCTAACCCAATTTTATTCTTCCCTACGTTACCCTTGGGCCAAAGTCGCATGCACCAATTATTGTAAAACACAATTTGCATCGCTATTATTCTTCATCACTGTCTCGTAAGGTCTCGTTCCTTTTAAGAGTCAATACTTACTCCAAGGAGTATTTGAAATGGAATCATACAAGGGGTTTAATCAGAGAAGGAACGTTATAGCCTAAGATCCCGCCATACAACGACCTTCACCGAGCTGGTTAATGGATCAAACACATTTTTTATGTAAGTTAATATATCAAATAATATATTGCATATGGGTTTCCTGGCAAATTTCCGTACAGAATTAAAAGAAAAAAAATTCTATATTTCACCAGTTTGGTTAATGGATAAATTTTACACCAATCGAAAGTATGCAGCCCGTAGTAGGTATAATTATGCAAAAGTTAGGTTGTCTATTTTTTCCTGTAGCTGTATTAGATCGGTGCAAATTACTAGTATCGATTTACCTGTTCATACCTGGCAACCCAAGGGTTGTGACCGAAAAAAAATAGGAAACCTCACTTTTTCAAATACTATGGGCTGCATAATTTCGATTGGCATAAAATTTATCCATTAACCAAACTGGTGAAATATAGAAATGTATATTTTATTTATTCTGGACTGAAATTTGCTAGGCAATCCATATGCAATATATTCTTTGATAATATTAAATTACATAAAAAATGTGTTTGATCCATTAACCAGCTCGGTAAGGGTCGTTGTATGGCGGGATCTTAGGCTATTACTGACTTATCTTACAATGCCAATGATGATGTGACGGAAGCGAGATAGAACGTCACAACGACTTGCCATGTTACTCCCCACTGCGTAGATACTACAAGATTAAGAAGGTGGGTGACACAGGGCGAGTCTAGAGGGCGCCTGCCCCCCGATCAATTATTTTATTGACAGTAGAACTGATCACAATTATGATCTCCCCACAATTATCAATACAAAATTGGCGAAGGCAATCAGTTAAAAGTTCATGTCCACAAGTTTAGTCAGTGGCTAAAAATTTTCTATTTAAACGCAAAACCGATGATTTTGGTAGTTAGTGCCTATAATAAATAAATTTTTCTAGACAAAAATAGAAGTCTGAGAATTTAATGATTTTTTTTCCACTTTCAAGTCTTGTTTCACGTCTATGCTGTTAAAAATCTTCAGTTTATTATTAAAGTACTAATTTATTCTGTTCAATTATTCTATAACAGTATTGGAGACGCGGGTTAAATGATTCTTAATAAAACTTAAATGCACTTTGCTTCGTGGCTGTAGCTAGCTGAATGGCCTCCCTGGAATAAGGACCATCTGGAATAAAATATCATAGTTAATAATCGTGTCAGCCTGGAAGAGTAAATGAAGTTTTTACTACCAATGGTCTTTGAAGAAGAACGTTATGTGAATGCGAGCTCTCTTGAGCTATTGTCTCACTAAAGCCTCGTCTCCACGAACAAGATAACTGCAGCAATATTGCCGTCGTGTCTTATTTCAAGGCAAAAGAGAGAATCTATCGTGACGATCGCCTTTAAGAGAGTGTAGTATACGATGATTATCATCGCTACTATTCTCCACTCGAGAAAACAAGTCCTAGGAGGCAAAGTTTCCGTTCGATAATTACCTATCTGGAACCATTCCTTTGAGGACAGTCCAGCATCACTTCTTGCAGACACGATGGCTTCGCGAATGGCGAAGGGAACTGCTACCGCCATGCAGACAGCAGGCTCCCCAACCGCTGTAAAAAACACACAATATTCATAACACCTGAAGCTTTAACCTAGTTAAAAAAAAAAAAAAACTTCGACATTGTTTCAATTTAAATATCTTAATAGCCTAATAAAGTAAGGTTAATTAAGGTAAGAATCTCGGAATTTCGAGATACCCGGCTGGAAGTTCTGTAAATACTTGCATATTGAGGCCCTAAAAGTTGTCTCAAAACCTACATATTCTAGGGTGTGAGCGACTATTAAATTTCAAGGTCAAAAGTCACAAAAATCGGTTTTTTGTGCTTCTTTTGTAAATATCTCATTTCCTATGGGTTTTTGCTTTTTGTGTTCCTTATCGATATTGTAGAATACAAAATTCTCTACAAGTTTTGTATTTAATTTTTTTTATACGGTGAACCGATTTCGAGATAGAGGGCGGAGAGCGCGCGGTCACAGCATCACTTAAGGCCTTGGGTACTTCGATAGCCAAAACGACACAGATATGGTAAAACTTCAAAATGCTGCAGATGTTGATGGTCGGGGGCACGGCCGTGCCCCCACCAAGTCGAGCGCGAAGCAAGCACTGCCGTACCATCCTTTACTGGATCCATTTCGCCGCGTTTTCAGGCACCTATTTGAGCACTTCTTGATAAGACCAGAACGCTGAAATTTTTGTCATCTAGTAAGCTATAATTACATACTTAAAATCCAAAATTTCAAGTCAGCAGGTCATTTAGTTCCGAAGTTAAACGAAAGCAAAGTTTCGCATTTTCGACACTCACTCACTCACTCATGATCATCAAAATAGAACTAGTACCTACTTCCCATAAACTCACAAAGCTGAAATTTGGTACAGAATTAGGGATTAATGGCTACATAAAGGGAAAAATATAAAAACTGGGATAATTGAAGATCTGGAGTACCTGGTGACCCTGATGAGAAAGCACTAGAGTCCAACCAAACTACTGTTGAAATCGACATACCTCCTTTACAAAAAATATTCAACTTAGTGTGTCACCTCATTTTACGTCAAAAATCGAAAACCAGCTGGTCTGGTACATAGAAAAAAATTGCAAAAATCCAGCGTATAATTTACGCCAAAAAACGAAGACAGTCAGCAGCCAACCCAAAGCCACATTGATTTAATTAATCAAATATTTATAATCATTGACCTATCGATAGTTTATCAAGTATATAATGGCGCGTTTCCGATCGGAGACCGGTCGACCTAAAGTGATGTTATGACCGCGCGCTCTCCGCCCTCTATCTCGAAATCGGTTCACCGTATAAAAAAAATAAAATACAAAACTTGTAGAGAATTTTGTATTCTACAATATCGATACAGAACACAAAGAGCAAAAACCCATAGGAAATGAGATATTTACAAAAGAAGCACAAAAAACTGATTTTTGTGACTTTTGACCTTGAAATTTAATAGTCGCTCACACCCTAGAATATGTAGGTTTTGAGACAACTTTTAGGGCCTCAATATGCAAATATTTACAAAACTTCCAGCTGGGTATCTCGAATTCCGAGGTGATTTCCTAACCTTATTAGACTATAAAAACTAAGTATCGCAAGTAATTGCTTTGGACTAAAAGAAATGGCATCTTAATTAGTCAATACATGTTTTTGTCATTCAAAGGGAATATCAGAGGAAACTGTTCAGCAAATAATATTAGAGCCATGATCATAAGTGAGATCTGTAAGCGCATTTATATCATTTTACAGAAAATATATTATGCTAAAGGTATGACTCACCTTTTGCCCCAAGAACTCGCAAGTCTTTGAGGATATCGTTTTTGAAGTAGACACGGAAGTCCCACGGAATGTCTCTAGCTTGCGGCACGTGGTAAGTCCACGTGCGATCCGTCAACAGCTCGCCTGTGTCCTTGTCGTACACGAGCTGTTCACTCGTCCAGTAACCCAAACCCATGATAAACCCACCTTCCACCTGTAATAATATACCTTTTTATATATGCCCATAAAGGTATTTTGGTCAGAAAAAGTCGGTTTCCTATTAAACTCTCCTTATACATATACATACATTCCGTCACACCTTTTTTCCCATAGGCCAGAAAATACGTGGCTTAACTTCACGATCCTGACATACCTGTTGCTTAATATTTATATCAGCTTAGGTATTTTAATATTACAGCTTAGATAGTTATTGATTTTCTAAAAAGAAATGTAAACTTCTTTTGTCTCATTATTTTAAAACGATTTGTGACTTAGAGTTATTCGTAGGTTTAAATAATTTAGTTTCATATACAAAATATTTTGGCCGATTTGGATTAATTAAGGAGCATTCCATGTTCATAACTAATCATAACACTCTTCAACGAAGTTGGTGCAATAACCGGTTGATGGTTTTCAATAACCAATACTTAGTTATTAAAATCAAAAATATTTACTTGTCCAACATCAATTTCTGGACTGATGCTACATCCAACTTCCTCAAGTATATCAACTCTCCGAACTTCTGATTCCCCGGTGAGAATATCCACTTCTACCTCAGCCAACGTCACACCAAATACATTCGCCCTCTGCCAATCTATTAAAGTTACAAACCCAGTAGTTTTCAAGTCTACTTGCGCAACGTGTGCGGCCTTAACTATCACTTCCCATTTGGCATTCAACAAGGCAGCCTTGAAAGGGGCTAATTTCAGATTCATCTTTTCACAGCAACGCTGAACACCTATACCTATGCTGCTTGATGTAATACTGCCTCCACTGAGGAAGTTATTAGGAGAGGATATGGTGTTACTCCCTTTGATTTGAATTTTGTCAGTTGGTATTCCTAGAAAGAACGCTGCAATCTGAACGGCTTTGGTATTGATTCCTTGGCCCATTTCAATGCCTCCATGCGTTATTGCCACAGATCCATCGTCGTGGTAAACGGACATTGTCACGTCAATGTATTCAGGGACGAAAGGCTGCCATCGCATAATACTAAACCGGAGACCGCGCTTTTTCCATCTGTTCTGTTTATTGTATTTATCAACTGCACTTCTTCTTTCGTCATAATCTGCGTCTTTTTTTAATTTCGCAATCATTAATCCCACTTCAGCGTAGAGGATATTTAGGTTAACAATTCTGACTTGTATTGGATCTATGGCCATTTCGTAAGATATGCGTTCCATCATGAATTCAACAGCAGCTATTGTTTCGAGGGTTCCTGGTAAACAAAACATTGGTAAGTACATTCTAAAGCAAGGTAATAGCTCTTTAAAGCAGCTTGTCATCAAAATGAACCATATCATTTGGAAGATTGCCCATGTGATGGATCGACAAGGACAAATCTACTATCAGGGGACCTTCGAGTTGGCAGAATATCATAGGTGCACACCACACACACATACTCATATATTCCCCGGATTAGGCAGAGCAAAGAAATGCACATAGACAAACCGATGACTATTTCATGTTTCATAGCCACTTCAAGTATAATATTTCGGTTTTAAGTTTTGAGGTTGATGGATTGTCGCCTAAAACATGCTTTAACCAATTTTTTTTAGACGTCTTTTACGACATCCACGAAAGAAAAGCATACGGAATACAGCGAGCTATGCTCCTAATGACAGTATTAAAAGTCTTGATCATGATCACTCTATAAAGCACGCAAAGATTGAGAAGAAGATACGTTGAGTAGAATAAAAAATCTTGAAACTTGATACACATACCATCACGAACAGGGATTGTTGAGCCACTTACCTTTGTTTGTAACTTGGTCGTGTAATACTAATTCAATAGCTGACATCTAGTCTGTCACATCGGTCATTGATTACACGTCTAAATTGCGAACAGTGGCAAGTGGCCCAACAATCCCTGTTCGTGACTGTACATTTAAGTTACTAGTAGATTCTTACCCGGTGAGCGACACCAAGTATTACTCGCCGTGTCCGTAGTAACGCTGTGCACCAAATAATTCCATCGCAGTTTCTCGTAGCAGTTATTGTACGTGTCAATTGTAGCAAGGAATAACGGCTCATCAAAAAGATGCCCGTTGTCCATGTAAAGCCTTTCTTTACAGTATTGAACTTTTCCAAATAAGTCGACTGCTACCTGTAAGGAGAATTTTTTTTACAGCGTTTTGTTATCATTATCAATACTAATAATAATATTCATCTTCGATCTTGTCCTTAAGCGTTTGAAAAAGATTTTAAGAGTTTTTTTCAATGGACATTGGTTCAATGCACTACATCCGTTTTGATGTTTCCATACTGGCGAGAGATTTATTTTTCATCCTGCGGAAAGTACGTGAAGTGATAATCTAGAGTAATAATCTGCAACTGAAACATGTCGAGCTAAATTCGATTAAGAAGTGAGTTATCTACATTTTTCAGTAAGAAAACTTTAGAAGATCAAAGCCAGCGGATGGATTCGAAGTAAAGAAGAAAGTGTTATATTTAAGCGTGCCTTAGAAGAAAGTAACAAGGTAAGGACTGATGAAGATGATTATGAAAAACTGTGTCCTGTAGGCTTAGCACGGAAACACGCTCTAGTCGCGTCGCGAACGGGATAGTCTACCTGTCACTTTCTGACATTTCTAGTTCGACAGTGACAGGTATAGTCTATGTCGCGGGTATCTCTACTCGCGCCCTGATGTGCTAAGGGGACAGGTAGATTACGTACCTCAAAATCCGCTGAGCATGGCAGTCTCTTTCCTACCGCTTTGGTGCGAGTGGTAAGAGGCATTATGATTCTACAGGGCCTGTTCAGCTTTTTCGTTACCAGAGCACAGGCCACCGCCACCTGTGTACTCCTGGAAATTTTCTCCCCGTAACCGCCTCCGATACGGCGTGTGTATATGTCTATCCTAAAAAGAACAATGTTTGTTGATTCAAGAGGACTTAACTTAGTTCATCACGCGCCTTATCGGTCACAGAAAGAGCCATATTATATCTCCATCCTGACATAGGTATTTCTCCTGCTTCATTAACATTTATCAATCTTGTCAAAATATAGCGTAGAAGCTTTAAGAATCAGCGAAAATCTGCCCAGTGACTTTATAGGTAGGTTTATTTTATTAGGGATCCAATAACGACGTTGCGAAAAAAAAGCTGTGGTATGAGTGGCATCGCATCAGTCGGAATGAATGACACAGACAACTGTTTTTCGCGAGAAAGATGAACAAAAACTAAAGTTTTGCATACTTGTTTTCTGGCATCAGAAGCACCCGAGATACCATTTGTTGCACAACATCCATATACTGCGTTGATGTGTGCAGCTCCAATCCTTCTTCAGTAGGCTTCGCCACGCAAACCAGCGTCTCCATACAAAAATGACACTGTGCATAAACAGTCGTTGTTCCTTTTATTATTTTGAAGAAATCAATACCCTTAGCTTCACCTTCATGCTCTCTATCCATTTTAACTCTATTCGGATCATTTTTGGCTTCTTTCACATCAAGCACAGGCTTTTTGACATTTTTGTATTTGACGTTTACTAGTTTAGCAGCCGTTTCAGCGATATGTCTCGTGTCAGCGACCACAACCCCTATGATCTGGCCGTTATATTTTACTTTGCCTCCACAGAACAACTCTTCTATAGCAAGAGAGTCAAAACTGATTCCTGGTGTAAAGGCGTTCACTCCTGGAATGTCTTTTGCTGAATAGAATGCTATCACGCCTTGTTCTTTCTGGAATGAGAAGTTATTTTTAAACATCGTAATTCGATTAAAGTCAAATAATTATTAGCCTTACCATCAGTGGCTGAGTGGTCGCAAAATACCAAATACATGCATACATACAGTTGCACTGTTCCAGAACGAGGTACTCAGAATACAAAAAAACGTAACAGACAAAACCATAACTACTAACTAAATATATGCGTTGTAGCCACTTCTAGCATAATTTTAAGTTTAAAGACAGATGGAAGAGGTATATTAGCGTCAAGTTGCTAGTCAGTCGCCTAAAATATGCCTTAACCTATTTCCTTAGTCACATCTTACGACATCAACGGAAGAAATGGAAAGGTGTTATTCGATATTTACTGAGAAAAGGGTTTGAATATAGACAGATGACAGATTATACTTACAAGAGCATCGCTGGGATCGATGTCCACGATCTCTCCGACTGGCACAGTGGCGATCACGAATGCTCCGAACACCTCACGAGGCAGGCGAGGCAAATCATCGGAGTACGGAGCTTCTCCGGCGCACTGGATCTAATCAGAGACATACTTTGTTTTATTTATTAATACGTATGTACATAATGTTATGTGCCCGTGTGGTGCCGGGTTAGAATAGCACCTCCCCCTTTCTTCCCGTGGGTGTCGTAAGAGTCGACTCTGGGAAAGGGTTAGTGTATTGTGGGCGATAGGCTAGCAACCTGTCACCGCAATATCACGTTTAACTATCTGGTTACCCTGAATTTGCTAAACGTGGCACTGGATTTTTGAATTCATGTGCTCTGCCTACCCCTCATGGGAATATGGGCGTGAGAATATGTATGTATGTATGTATGTATAATGTTAGTGTTGTCTGGAACCAGACAGATGTCACTACCACTGTCCATATAAACTTCTACATTGCGATGGCGTTTGGCTGTCTCAGTTACTATAAGTCAGTTTAGAGTTATCTTCTACCCTCGATAACCTGTTATATTCCGTCAAGCCCCTTTCCCACGGAATTGGCAGATACTATTTTGTTCCACTTGTTACGATCACTAATACAACTGGTATTCTAAACCCGACATCACTCGAGGAAATCTGAACTAACTACTATTTAACACTAGTGATTCGCAAATGATTAGATTAAAATACTTGGTCGAAGGAAAATATCTTATAGAACTGGTATACTGGTATCTAAGAAGATACCCAATGCGTATGACTCTGGTCTGTACCAAATGCGTAGTAGACGGAGATCCACACTTTTTTTACATACATACATTATTCTCACGCCTGTATTCCCAAGAAGGGTAGGCAGAGCACATGAATTCAAAAATCCAGTGCCACGCTCAGCAATTTCAGGGTAAACAGATTGTTAAACGTGATATTACAGTGACAGGTTGCTAGCCCATCGCCCACAATACACTAAGCCTTTCCCAGAGTCGACTCTTACGACACCCACGGGAAGAAAGGGGACACTTTTTTAAATAATGTATTAAGGTATACTTACCAGCGCTTCCACTTTCTGTACAGGTTTGTTGACGGGATAAAACAAGGGATTGGTCTTATAGTCTTGACGAGCTTTGGACACAGGTCTGGTGTCGCTTAGGGTTATCCCACCAGAGGCAAACCGCGAGTTCACGATGTCCTTTGGACACAGGGATAGCAAAGCCTGGAAAAGACCATAGAAAACTGTAAGAATCAATAGATATCCAAACCAAGAAAAAGATACAAATGAATATCACTCCAGTATGCCCAAAGGGGGTAAACAAAGCATGAGTAATGATACAAAGAAGATAGACGAAAGAAGTATAATAGTGAAAGTGTCGAGCTACTTTTAATAACTTATAGCTACTGTTACACATGCTCATTTCAAGCACATGAAAGCATGCTTCTATTGAGCAGTTGCTACTTAGTAGCATGCGTGTCGGAATGTTGCTCAAAATTAGCATGCTCATTTCGAGTTTGCTTGAAAATCGATAGCCGTGCGATTTTTGAGCATGCTACCTGCGGTGCGGGCCGCGCGGGTGGAAGGGGGCGTGCTTTAAGCGCATCTAAACAGCATTTGAGCATGCTAATTCAGAAGCATACTTAAAACTAGCATGCCTATTGCTAGCAAATGTAAACTACTCATTAGTGTGCTCGTATTGAGCATACCCATTAGTACGCTTTTTAGCGTGCTATTTTAGAGCATGTGTAAGAGTAGCTCATAGCTTACTAGTTAACGTTTGGTAAATAAAACTCACTTTGTAAAACAAGTTGATAGCAAGACTCTTCCTGTATTTGGCCGAGGGCTCTGGTGGATTCTCTTCTACCACCAACTCCTGCTCCAGAATCTTTAAAGCGCCTTGAAGAGTTTCATTAGTAAAGAGTTTCTTATCAACTAAGAACTTCTCCGTCTTCTTTGCGTGAACAAACTTCTCGGACAACCCTCCGTATACTATACGTGCCTCCATCACGTCATGGTTTGATGACAGTTTTAATAAGTAGCCAGAATTAACGTGAGCATGAGCATTTTGAGCACGGGGCATTATCTAAAAATTAAACTGTGGTATTATTGTCCTTGCGGTATCGGGTCAAAAAATACAGCTCCACATTTTTTCTTTGGATGTCGTAAGAGACGACAAAGTAAATAAGTGAAGATATGCTTTAAATTATGTGTACGTCGCTGCAAAACAAATGAATAAATTTTGTAAACAAAGCGCATTGATGTTTACACAGACAAAATAAAACCTTACATAAACACAATCTTAGGTGTAAAGTTAGATAAAAGAGATAACATTGACCTTAACCTAATAACTTTAGTTGCCTCTGACGACATGAAGATACGTAATTTTAAACACGACACCATTCGGAATATCCATCTTACCAGAGATCAGGCTGGTCATGATATTAATTATTATGGAAAAGATACCTTGAATGTTTTCAATTTATGTTCGCGACTCAATGGGGGAAATAAAATGTGTAAAATGATTTTATTCTTCATTTCGATCTTGAGAAAATCTTCCGGGGTCGCTGTAATTCGTTTCCCAGAATTGTCCACTGCAAATCAAAATAACACATTTTTAAGTTATCGACTAGGTAGAGGTGACAGTTTACGGAATCGTTACTCGTGGTAATGGTAAAGTCGAGGAAATTAATCCGTGTGCTACTTTGAACCTTTCATAATAAGTTTCATACCGTCTATTTAGTTATTAGAATGGCATGTTACAATGACTTTTCTCATGAAAAGGTTCAAAATGGTCCAGTTATCTAATTATTTTACTGTACTGATCACCTATTTTGTATCATGAGAATACGTCACTTCATCCTTAATGTGGCAGTCACGAGTTTAAAACTTTTGAATTAAGTGCGTTTTGATTGTGACGGAAAGTTCTGAAAAAAATATCAGAACGTAAAAAAAACTTACATATTTCCAAATATGCACCCACAGTTTCTAGCAAAAGAAACACATCTGATTGAAAGTCAATGTGGCGATGTTTGGTCATCAAGTTACCAGCAACCGTTCCCAACTGTAAACACCAAATCAAAATAATAAAAGATGTCACCAAATTTGAATAAACTAACAAATTTTTCAAAATTCTAAGAAGAAATGAACGACGATGACGTTAGACCAGATCACCAGAACAACATAATTATGTAGGTGTAGAGTTAGATAATAGTGATGTAATATTGCAGTAGTTAGTGGTGATATTACTGTAAATTCATATCATTAGTAAATTATTTACTTACGTTTCTAACAGGAGGGTGAGCAACTAACAACAAATGCTCCCGCAGTATCTCCAAATACCAGAAATCATCTTCTTCTTTAGACACTTTCTCAAATACATCCATAGTCTCTGTTAGTGTTGATCCGGCGCCGAGGACCAAGTTCTGGTCAATGCTGTGACCCTTGAGCTGGTCTATTCCACTTATGTCAATCAGGACTCGAGGATAGTCTTCTATAGGATAAGCTCCTGAAAATACATTCATATGATGTAGTAAAGTCGTAACCGTGTGGTATCGGATTTTGAATAACACCTCTCGATTTGTTCCGTGGATGTTATAGGAGGCGATTAAGGAAGTTGTTCATGGTATATTTTAATTGACAGGCTAGCACCCTGTCACTATAATACCTGTCAACTCAAAACCTAAAAAAATATGGTAGAAGTTCCCACAAAACGTGAAAAAGTCATGGTTTTATCTTTGTAGCGTTTCGCGTGCTCTACCTACCTTTTTGGGAATACAGCCGTGAGGTATGTGTAAGTGTAACATTACGCTTGTACTCCCAAATTGAGCAAGCAAAGTCGAGTACACGAAATGCTACGTATTCAAAACCATGACGATTTCGCGCTTCATAATCAGTTCTAGCCTATTAGTACAATTAAATAGTGACAGGTTTCTAGCCTGTCGCCTAAACGTGCCTCAACTCAACCCGTTTCCTTAGTCGGCTCTTACAACATCATCCCTTAGTTTTTTAGTTTAATTAACATAGTAAAAATATTCTAACCTTTAGCGGTATTCCCCGCAACAAGCATGTAATCATCATCTCCTTTTTCCTTTAAAATGTCAAACACATCATTAACGCTGTAAACTTTTGACCAGCTCTTGCCGTCTTTGAGTTCTATTTCAATTTTTTCTGGCACTTTGACATCTTCATCATCCACGAAACACCATTCGCTCTCGCTGCACGTGTTTTTTCTGCAGATCTGTCCACTCTTCTTGCAGATGTTCAAGTCTTCTATATCCAGGAGGCTGTTGGGTTCTGGTGCGTCGCTCGCGAAGGTTTTAAAGGCTTGGAGTATGGGCCGGTAGCCAGTGCATCGACATATGTTACTTCCTAAAGACTTTTCTATCTCCATCATTGTTAACTTCTTCTTGGTCTGTAAGAGGCTGAAGAGAATTTGTATCGTTAGTTGTGGTTTCTGGGTCTTGTCGGGTTTAGAGTAATAACTCTCTATTTCTTAAGGTGTCATAAAAGGCGACTAATTATAGGGTGTTTTTTAATTAAATGTTTTAACCCCCTCATTTATGGCACATTTTATACCTAAGTATTGACTTTGACGTCGTTTTCGATCATTTGTTAGAGTTAAAAATTGATAGAATAAGTAGATATATTGTGACAGGTTGGTAGCTTGTGGTTTAAAGCATGTCTAAACATATTTCTTTATTTGCCTCCAGCATCCATGGAAGAAATGGAGACGCGTTATTGTAACCCAAAACCACTCAGGTACAATTTTGAATTTGTATTTTATTTTTGATAATTGCGAATACCAAGATCATGATAATTTTATTAAAATATTCAAAATTAACAAAATAATATACTGACGTTTATGAAGGGAGCAGCTGAAAAATATTTTCATAGGGAACTAATACTTCTAATCAGTTTTTACTTATTATTTTGCACGTTTATCTAAAAAAATCTAGATAAACGATTACAACTAGCAACTAATCACTACCATCCTGCATTTTTTTGCCAATGTTAATAACTCTTATATTATACCGAGGAAACATTTAACTATCCTCTTGTAAATATCCAGTTAAGTTCACGAACATATTGAACTGCTGATTACGCGTCCAATCATGCGCACGCATCGCACGATCAAGTTGCCGATCGATTTTCATTTTAATTGGCCTGGTATTGTTAGTACTCTTGACCTAACCTTTTTTTAAAACATCCCCAATTTGGTCACAAAACGCCTGTGTAGGTCTTCTCCCAACACATTCATTCTTCAACCAAATGAGTACCGTAAAAGTGTGCAACATTGCCTATATGATGCAATTTTTCCTGATTTGAAAAACTGCTATTATTTTCCAAACGGCTATGTATTTTTATGATTGGGTAATAGGAGAAGTACCGTTATTTATCTGGCAACCCATTTTAGTAGCTTTTGTGGCGGCAATGCTGACAACTTTTGAATAAATCCCTATTAAACTGCTGGAAGTAAGTGCATATTTTTTAGTAGGTTAGTAACTTTTGTTCTTGCGGATAAAATATCAAATATTATGACCCCTTGAGTATTGATAATGGAAAGAAAACACATGTCATGTTCTTTTTATTGTTTTCATTGGTTTTGAAAAGTAAATGTACAAATTTAACACTTAAACGATGCTAGGCAATGTTGCGAAGGGAATTTTGAACACTTCTTCCTCAAGTTTGCCTAGTGCTAGGGTTGTGACCAATTAGTTAAATAAAATATTTTTTTGGTCTATTTAACCCATATAATGTTTAATTTAATTGCTTTCAGGTGCTCGCATAATTTCTCTTTCAATGCATCATTTTTTGTGGTGTTCGTTTATAATTATAAATACAGTACTTTGTATTTTTTAGCAGATTTATGTTTGGCACAACCCTAACTGCGTTCAAAATTTTGTATGGGAATATATTGAAATGCTCCCAAACGGTCCTCAACTTTGCCTGCCGGACAGAAAAATACACATTTGATTGTTGAATGCTTTTGACTGTTTTCTAAAAGTTAACATAACAGTTAAGAATTAAAAAATCCCATCCTTTTAAATAATCTCGCAAGTAATAGCTTAGATATTCTTCTAGGCAATGTTGCAGCTTTTAGTTCCAATTTTGCCTACGACTTTGAATGCTTCTACTACTGAAAATAAGAGTATTTTAGTAATAATGAACCATAAAATCCGTGGCTTATGGTCTCATTTCGCTTGCATAGCGACGAGGCCCACAGATAACGTACACTTCAAGAAATGTTGTCGAAAAACATGAAATTTCGTGCAAAGTTGCACACTTTTACGGTAGGTATAAAATGTTGTTCCTACTCATAAATCTAAATGAAAAAGTGGTTTAGAGATTCCATGTCAATTTTTGGCCGTGTGGTGTCGGGTTTAGATTAACACCTCTCCATTTCTTCCGTGTATGTAAAAAGCGACTAAGGATATAGGTTCAGTTGGAGTATGCGTTAGGCTAGATGGCTACCTGTCACTATTATACCTTTTCCATCTATTTTAAATCTAAAATTATGCTACAAAAGGCCACGAATAGGGAAATAGACATTTTTGTCTATGTAGCGTTTCGTGTGCTCCGCCTACCCCTGGGAATAAGGCGCTGCGCAGACGACAGACTTTTGCGCGATCGAGTCTGCGGAGCAATAAAATTTCTGAATGGAAACTGTCCGCGCGCCACTCAGAGATTTTATCGCTCCGCAGACTCGATCGCACAAAAGTCTGTCGTCTGCGCAGCGCCTACAGGCGTTACGTATGTAAATCTGGGGGCACGGCCGTGCCCCCACCAAGTCGAGCAAAAAAGCGTCACGGCCGTACCATCCTTTTCTCGAAGCAATTCAGACAATTTTCGATTTTGTTTTCGTTTGGCCAAATCAACTCTTAGTCATTCAAGGAACTAAGTGCTGCTATAAAATAACGCCTAGGATATCAATCATGGACAGGTTTTGTACATTTATGTCCTTTCCGATTCCCAAGGACATAAATATACAAAATCATCACTCCTGTATTTACAAACGAAAAGCCACTTATTGCTTAATTTTAGGTTTAAATACGAAAGAGGTGTAACAGGTTGCTAGCTTATCGCCTGACGCACACTCAAACCTTCCTTAGTCGCTATTACGACATCAACGGGAGAAATGGAGAGGCGTAAACATTCATACATTATCCGATCCTCAAAGGCAATTAAAGTAAAACAACAAAGCAGTTTACTCCTTTGATGCAATCTGTTGTGTTAGTATACCAACGCATGAATAAACACGATCTGCTATTGACAGCCCGTATGGTTATGTCTTTCCCCTACATTTACCGTTGTTAATATTATCAAGGTCTGAGATCCCGCCTCCTTTTACAACTATCGCCCCTATAGTCGCTTTCAATGTTGCTTTATTAACATACTAACTTTGTGTGATATCTACAGTCAGGGAATTTGAATGTTTAGCAGGTTGACCGGCTTCATAATTTGTTCGCATTATAGGACAAACTTCACCATGAAGTTCAATATTGAGCATTTATGTCATGCAACTAGCTGGAAATAGTAATGGGGCCAATTTTAGAAGTATCTCAACCTGCTAAGCATCCAACTTCCTGACTGTACAATCACGCCTATGCTCTCAAATGGGGTAGGCAGCACACGAAAGTTACACACAAAACCATGCTCATGACTTTTTCATGCTACACCTACTTCTAGCATAATTTTAGGTTTGAAAACAGATGGAAGAGTGTTTCAGCGCATCTCTGATTAACAGGTAAGATTAACAGAAGAATAGCTTAAATCCACTATAATTCGGTGTCATTAAACCGTAGTTAAGATCCGTAGATGAACTATAGTCACTGATACAGCCCACAAGACAAAGAAATTCATTAAGCAATGGACACCGCACGGCGCACAGGGCAGGTGGCTGATGGGATTGAAAAGTGCTCAAGTAAAGACCACGGCAAGCAACGCAGCGCAGGACGTCCAACATGGACATAAGACCTTTACAACTGTTACATATCGAAGTCCGAAAGCGGACGTCTTATGGCGGAGATGGTGACAATGAAACCTTTTGCTTATATCTTCAATCTAGAGAGTCATATCAGTCATATCTTCTCTCTACTTTAACTATAGGCCAAAGGAGGAGGGGAGGGCTTAAATCACAGACTTACCTGTAATAGCCCAAGAGAGGAGGGAAGATCTTTAGTCACAGGCTTACCTGTACATAGCCATGACCCAACCAGGTGTGCAGTAGCCGCACTGGGTCCCATTGTGCTTCGCAAGGGTCTTCTGCAGCGGGTGGTAGCCCTTTAGTCTGTTGCCGACGCCTTCTATCGTGGTCACCTCCCAACCCTCGCATGACGTCACTGAGACCAGACACTGTAGGAGGTCAGTATTGTTAGTCTTTCTAGAAGAGAAGCGAGGATAGCAGCACAGTTGGAGAGGTTAACAGAGGCAATGCAGTTGAGTTGATTGAGTCGTCTCAAACAGACCTTGGTTGGTTGATGTGAGAGTTTGAAAGTCAGCATAAACATCAGAACGATTGACTTTATGGTGTCTTAAGATTAATAGAGGGTTGCATAAAGCTGAGTTTAAATTATATATTCTGAGCAAACGTTTGTTCAGAGCGATTTTTTGTTGATTTGCCAATTATACGACTTGCTACCTCGAATTTTTACATCAAGGAATGAGGAAGCGACACATCCGAGCTCACTTCGCACCCCACTGAACACTGACCGAGTTGACGGCGCTAGGCGGCTGGCCGGCGCGCGCGGCGGCCACCACGCAGGCGCCGCAGCCGCCCTCGCGGCACATGTACTTGGTACCGCGCAGCTCGCTGCCCTCGCGCAGGTAGTCCAGCAGCGACACGTCCGAGCTCACTTCGCGCCCCACTGATCCAAAAAAAAAAATCATTACACCAATTTTCTGAAGATTCTTTCCCACCAGACTGTACTTTTTGACGTTCCAAGTTAGACAATGACAGTACCTATAGTATAACTTACACGCGACATTACATACGCGCCTTGCAGGGGTTAGCTGACTGAGCTCAGTCGAGAGTTTATGATTAAGGTCTTTTGAGATTTTTTTACTATTCATTAGCGCAGAAAGATCATAGTTTCCAAAAAGAATGCGCCGCAAGAAAGTGATATCATTTTGCGGTGCTATTTACTTTGCTCAATTATGTTACTGTTAATACTTGGCAAGTGTTTTATATGCATATACCTTATGCATGTGGTGGTTGCTATTTGTAGGTTTAGAAAAAAAACCTTATGCCTAGTCTTTGCGGCGTATTCTTCTTGGCAATCATGGGTTTCACAAAGCGCTGGTAGACTCAGACAAAAGACGTGCAAAAGCCCCTTACGGAGGATGAAATTCTGCAGGTTTATTAAAACTTGACGGAGTTGATGGAGCGATAAACCTGCACCAAACCTGACTGCGGTATCCCGTTGAGTAAAAAGGTCACTCGATCCATGATGCGCGAGCGCATGCGAGAGGCGCGACACTTGCAACTCCACTAACCAACTCGGAGTAACTATACCACTATAGCTGACAATGTTGCATAGCACGGAGACTCGTGAGATAGGTTGTTATACAGGATGACTTCTAAGTCGTGTACAGAAATATTTTTCTAAACTCTAAACTCTTGGTATAAATACTTCCATTATACTTTGTGATTCTGTTGACTTGTGTTTTATAAAATAAATCATAATTATTGTCACTGTAAATAAGTAAGAAAACGCTTGTATGTACAAGATTATGAAAATTACACACAAGATTGTGAAATACAGAAAATGTACGTATCTCTTAAGGGATCTCTTACAGCTATCCTTTGAGAGACAATGAGGAAACTTAATTATTGGAACTGACAAAAAAGGGCTACCAAAAACATGGTAAAATATAGTACCTACATTAACAAAATATTGAAAATTGATACTACTAACTGAAAAAATGAAAAACTATTTTGTCAATCTCGGGAAAATGTAGGATGTTAGTGGTTGTGCTAAGCCCATACAGCAACAATGTGTCATAATGTCATAAAACTGGGGAATTCCTGCCCGTAGCTATTGCACATTTTTGTGTATGAAACAGGTATAGACAAGTCCACAGACTTATATCGAACTAGATACCGCGAGTTGCTGCATTTATATGAAAACCAAGCGTGTCACTTTTTCTCGACGGTAGGTATCGTCACATGAGCGCTTTGGTGATGAAAATTGTCAATCTGAGTGAAACCCATTCAAAGATGATGCCGCCTTATTCAAATGATCCTGTTTCTAGGCAGTTAAACCTAATCTAAGTGTTATAAAACTAAATGAATTCGCGTCAAAAGAGGAGCATTGCTCTTCCTTTTAGCTCCATTTTGGCACGCAAAGTACATACACTTGCGTCATCTAGTTCGATATAAATCTGTGGACAAGTCATTATTTCATTCAATTATGCAGGTTATTAGCAAAGAAATCGGTATTTTGTGGTTCAAGGTTAAAACATCTGTCGTTGTCTTACTTTTTTTTTAATGTTACTTCGTTTAGTGTCGGGTTTAGATCATTGTCTTCGTTTCTTCTGTGGATGCCCTAAGAGTTGTCAAAAAAATGTGCTAAATGTCGCCATGACAGTTACGTGGGAAAGACTCCCACGGAGAGAATCTCTCTCCAGGCAGATGTTATGCCTGGGGAGTGAAGTCCACAGAGAGAAAGTTGGAAGTTGTTTTTATGCAATTGGTCATCGAAATTTCTATAATAGTTGATGACGTAGTTGAAGTTTGTAAAAGATGTTCTACTACTCGACGATAAGAGGAGCTAGGAGTCGCTTGTTACTTAAACAAAACCGTGACTATTTCACGTTTCGTTGCCACTATTGGCTTATCTTTTAATTTGGGAAATAAGCGTGTCGTTTATGTAAGTCATGTATGTAAATCAAATTTACGGTCAAACCTTTTTCTAAGAAACCACAGAACGTTGTCACAATAAACGTACTTCATAACACACAATGACATAACATACACATCACGGCCTGTATTCCCAAATGGGGTAAAAAAAAAAAAGAAATGTATCACAGAGAAATCGATGTACCTACTCTTTCACGCTTCGTCACTTTTAGCGTATTTTTTTGTAACCAGTTACATTTAACATAATAAATAATTTTATTAATAAAATGGAGTACAGCGATACCTAGCTACTTTATTAGAAGTTCGATCAGAAGTAACAAAACAGCGGAGCCTACTTAAGAGCGTGCAAACAAAATTCGGTGATTTTGATGTTTTTCCAATGCTTTAGAAAGCTATAAATCCTTAAGTTTTTAAAGAAAAACTACTGTAACATATAAATAAACTCTTTTTCTAGGGATTAAGAGGGCGCACACATTTTTTACGAACGTAATATAAAATCAGGTGGGGGAAGAGAAATTCAGGGGCAGGGCAGGGGTAAGAGGCACCACAGATCATAACTCGTCGAGTTACGAGTGATTATGGTCTGTAGAGCCCTCTTATCCCTGCGTTTCTCTTCCCCCACCTGACCTTAGTGGTTTTGGACCAATGTTTAAAAAATCGTGAAATGTAAATTAACTCATATTTAGCCATGAAAAAAATATGGTTAGACTAAACATATTCTGTAAATTTACAATAAAATTGTTTCATTTGTAATTACATTAAAATCAATGAGAAAAAAAATAAAGTAATGGTTCAACTTTCAAATTATGTAAAATGATATTTGAATAATAAAAACCAATAATTTGATTCATGTTAATCCGTTAATCCCCAGTAGACTATATTGTTTATCAGATAATAACAAGTTTATATCGTTTATGGTAAATTTTAATGGCAAATTTTCAAGTGAAAGACAGCTCTGACGCGTATTTTTGTGAAAACCCTTCAACAAATTGGCTAAGTAAAAGAAATCTGTGTTGCTAATAAAATATTTTTTTCCGTTAATCCCTAGAAAAAGAGTTTATTTATATGTTACAGTAGTTTTTCTTTAAAAACTTAAGGATTTATAGCTTTCTAAAGCATTGGAAAAACATCAAAATCACCGAATTTTGTGTGCACGCTCTTAACGGAAAGAAATATTTTATTAGCAAGACAGATTTCTTTTACTTAGCCAATTTGTTGAAGGGTTTTCACAAAAATACGCGTCAGAGCTGTCTTTCACTTGAAAATTTTCCATTAAAATTTTCCATAAACGATATAAACTTGTTATTATCTGATAGACAATATAGTCTACTGGGGATTAACGGATTAACATGAATCAAATTATTGGTTTTTATTAATCAAATATCATTTTACATAATTTGAAAGTTGAACCATTACTTTATTTTTTTTCTCATTGATTTTAATGTAATTACAAATGAAACAATTTTATTGTAAATTTACAGAATATGTTTAGTCTAACCATATTTTTTTCATGGCTAAATATGAGTTAATTTACATTTCACGATTTTTTAAACATTGGTCCAAAACCACTAAGGTCAGGTGGGGGAAGAGAAACGCAGAGATAAGAGGGCTCTACAGACCATAATCACTCATAACTCGACGAGTTATGGTCTGTGGTGCCTCTTACCCCTGCCCTGCCCCTGAATTTCTCTTCCCCCACCTGATCTTATATTACGTACGTAAAAAATGTGTGCGCCCTCTTAAAACATAATTGCAATTAATTTTGCGCCCCCTTTGCTGCAATGCAAATAATAGACACACGATGTCTTACATGGATTAACGTTTTCATAATAACGAGTTTTAAATTAAATTGAGCAATACTTTTGCTCAATCCGTTAAGGAAAAGTAATTTATAAACATTGGAAAAAAAAGCACAAGTTAAGTGTGAAAAGTTTAACTTTGTGCCCGATTTCTAACTACGTAAAAGACCATTTTCTGAACATCTTTTTTTTTAAATAGCAAGCCTCAGTAGGCACTCATCGTTTTCGTCACTTAGATATTTGACGCTGAATAACGAAATTCTATTATGAATATGAAATACTTATCACTCATTTAATACAATCATATTTTTTGACACTATGGTTGCACTTATTATCCGAGTTTTTCAATGGCAAAGTATTAGGTATCCATTTTGTCAGTATTAAATAAATCCAAAGCGGCAAATAATTATATACGCGTCTGAAAACACTTAAGTATAACAATTATTTCCTGAAAATTTAAAGCAAAAAAAAATACCTAAAACTATAAAAAAAAACTCGTCCTTTGTTTCCCGGTACTTACTAAAATGTGCTAGAAGTGGCTATGAAACTTGAATGGTTTTGTCTAAGTAGCGTTTTGTGTGATCTGCCTGTCCCATTTGGAAATACAGGTGTGATGTAGCCATAAGGTCTATTGACGTGAAAGGCGATGAAACACTTGTCTCCCTAAAGTCAATAGTGTAAATATTCAAGAAATATGTTTCAGACGTTTTCAGACGCGTATACCGGACCACTAGTTACAATGTTTACAGTAAATTTTACGCCACCTTGTATTTGTCGCTGAAAAATAACAAGATCTCTAAGTTTATAAATTTCCTTTTTTTTCTAGGAAATAAATATAAATTTCCGTAAGGATTCTAAACGAGAGACAAATTATACTATCATATTTTAGATATTATCATAGTTATATTATTCAAATTATATTATCATAGTTAGATTTTGTTAGTTTAGGTCAGATTAGGTTTTGCTATGTAGGATTAGGTTAGGTTTGGTAAAATTAGATAAAAAAAAATAGTGAAATTCCTAGGAAATTTATAAACTTACGAAATTATTATTTTCCGGTGGCATAATACATGTCAAGTCTGTATCACATTACACGGAACCACAGTAACACCATGCTTACCTGAATGTTGTTCGCCATTGATCAGAAAATTAATGCGGTCCATTGTAAGCGATCCGACTTGCACTGCAAGGAAATATTACAATGATAATAATCATAAATTACAATGATAATAACAATCCTCCGTGTCACAGTATAACGATATTTTGTAAACCTGTGTCCGTGTGGTGTGGGTTTTAGAATAACACCTGTCCACGAAAGAGGCGACTAAGGCAAATAGGTTAAGGTATATTTGAGGCAACAGGCTAGCAACCTGCCACTATCGTAGCTGCCACTTGAAACCGTAAATTACTCGTGTTTTGTCTGTGTCGAAATGGGGAATACAGGCGTGATTGTATGTATGTAAAACTTAAACATTACAACCTACATACATTTTGTTACGCGACCGTCTTTTGATATCTCACGTTTACTTGTACACAGTCCCTTAAACATACAGGAAGTAATTTAAAATGTAACGAACTGATATTTATAAGCGACCAAGCCTTGTAAGGCGTAGGTTAATCGTTTTACTTCCTGTAGGTACTTAGTTAATGATAATAAAATACTAATTACTATGTTTTTTCCTTTTTAAATACCTTTATCAGCACGTAACTGTAACGCACTTGAGAACACCTTTGCGATTTTGCTTCACACTAATTTTCCAAACGTTTAGGTTCTATTTGCAACAAACGGCTTGAACCGAAACGTCTTAAACGGTAATGCATCAACAAGTAATCTATACTAATATAATAAAGCTGAAGAGTTTGTTTGTTTGTTTGTTTGTTTGAACGCGCTAATCTCAGGAACTATTGGTGCGAATTGAAAAAATCTTTTTGTGTTGGATAGACCTTTTAAAAGGCGTGGAAGGCTTTAGGCTACTTAATATCACGCTGCGACCAATTAATAGGACCGAAGAATCAGTGGAAAATGTTGGGAAAAACGGGGGAAATTTGTCACCATTCCACGCGGACAGAGTCGCGGGCACAGCTAGTGATGTATAACCTGAGCACACAAAACGTCGTGTTATTATAGTCAAACCCGTGACTATTTCTATTTCATAGCTACATTTAGTATAACTTAATAGCCCTAACAGACGACCAATTAATTTGGTTTGGTCCGAGCCACGAACTTGGTTGGCTCCAAACCAAATTCGAACGTGTGTTCAGCGGTTGGCCGAACATTTGTTCGGAGATTTGGTTTGGAGCCAACCAAGTTTGTGGTTCGGACCAAACCAAATTTGGTCGTCTGTTTGGGCTAAAAGGTTGAAATATTGATGAAAGAGGTATAATAGTGACAGGTTGCTAGCCTGTTGCTTAAATCATACCTCAACTTATTTCCTAAGGGCCCGCGTCCACTTGACGTCTTTCGAGCGTCGTCGTCGCAACGTTTTAGGCCCTGTCCAGAAGTACGCGCGAGTTGGCCGCGTTTTAGAGTACATTGCTTCTTCACGATGCGTCGTAGTTTCATAAAGCGTGACAAATGCAGCAATGAATAGTCAAACGCGGTCAAAATCGCGGCGTATTCGCTCCTTCTGGACAGGGTCTAAGTTACGTTCCGTACGTCTAGTCACTCAAGTGCGTTCAAAACGATCATGCAGTCGTTAACGAATTCGTTTGCAAGTATCGCGGAATTGTATGGAGACGTGTCGACCGCGGCAGTTGTGCCAATGTTCTTCTGGCGGCGCTGTTTCGGTTTCCATACAATTTTGCGATAACTCGCAAACGAATTCGTTAGCGACTGCATGATCGTTTTGAACCCACTAGACGTACAGAGGTGCCGGAAAGTCGGCGTTTCGTTAACGCCTACGCAGCGCCGGCGCAAATAAAGAGGTGTTATTCGAAGCCCGACACCTCACGGGAATTACACTTATTTTTAAAACTAACAAAAATATCCCAAAACAATTTTACATACATATTCTCATGCCTGTTTTCCAGAGGGGAGGCAGAGCACATGAATTAAAAAATTCAGTGCCACGTTTAGCAATTTCAGGGCAACCAGATGGTTAAACGTGAAAATGCAGTGAAAAGTTGCTAGCCCATCGCCTAACTTTAATATAATTAAACTAGCTTTCCGCCCGCGGCTCCGCCCGCGTGGAACTCGGTTATATTGCGGTATAAAGCACAACTATAAGAAAACTTCTCGCTTCAAACGACACACGGGGCCATCGTTCTATCATCTATCGATCGGTTATCGATTGATATCGATCTATCGTCGATCGATATCGATCTATCAAGGAAACTATAATTTTTGTTTTCCCTCGGGAACATTAATTTTTTCCGGGATAAA
>BHDV01029564.1:24880-36561 GCA_005406045.1 Adoxophyes honmai
GACTGGTTTGCAGAGTAAAAATAAAAAAAAAATTTTTGTTAAATTTGAAACATGAAATTTACCACCTTGGTGATTTTGTGCCAGCAGCAGCGGGTCCACCAAACCCCGTAAAACTTTGGAAGGGGTCTATGAGTAAAAAAGTTTAGGAACCTCTGCTTTACAGCCACTTCTAGTAAAATTAGTTTTGCAAAGATGGGAAGAGGTAGAATAGTGACAGGTTGCTAGCCTGTCGCCTAAAGCATGCCTAAACCTATTTCCTTAGTCGCCTCTTAAAAATAAAACCTCTCCATCCTCTACCTAAAATCCTCTCGGCTTAAAACCTAAAAAGTATGCTAGAAGTCGCAACGGAACGATAATAAATGGTCATGTTTATGTCTATGTAGCGTTTCGTGTGCTCTGCCTACCCCATTTGGAAATACAGGCGTGGTGTATGTATGTAAATTTAACCTTCGAAATTCTCATTCGCATAGCGTCACGTAAGGAAATAAAAAAATTATAAAAAACTTCATAAATCATACTCGAACATCAGGAATGAGAGATTATAATATCATACCAACAATACCAACACACTGATATATGTAGTACATAAAATTATACGTACAACAGAACATCAAATATTCTTGTTCCTATCTACTTCAGGAAATCTGTCTTCTTTTTACCGCATTAAAACATTATGTATTTACGATAACATTCCCAAAAGTAAATAAGGAAGTTACATAAGACTATTGACCGCTGTTTCTGCTGCCGCCTCGTAAATTTTACAATTAACACAGGAAAAGGAAGAAATGCTTCGTGCTTTGCATTGCGTGCTATGCAACCGATTGTGCAGAATATTTACTGTGCAGTTACTAGAACGTACAGGTTTAATACATACACATACATATTATCATGTATTATATAATGGGGTAGGCAGAGCACACGAAACACTAGACAAAACTAATATTTCGCATTTCACGGCAATTATAGCATAGGTATTTCTTAGGTTTTGAGTTGGTAGGTGACAGGTTGCTTGTTCGCTTAAAATATTCCTTTACCTATTTCTTTAGTCGCCTCTTACGACATCCACGGAAGAAATGGAGAGTTGTTATTCTATCCCGACACCACACATGTGTAATATTGAGCTGTGATTCCACTAAAGTTCGCAAAAGTGTAAAGAACGGTAGGCGGCCGCATTGTTGACTCCTCAGTGTAATTGCCACTTTAGTGAGTATTTGATTCATTTGATTATTTGATAAAGGTAAAGGAACCAATGAGGAAAAGGAGGAAGATGAAGGTTGATGGATGTGGTTGAAGCAATAGAGGCCCCTATATCAGGATAGTATCCAGCAGGTAGAGAAAGTGTGTCTACCCCCGTTTGAGCAGCATGGTGGTATGTATGTATGTATGTAAGCATAACACACATCATTATTTCAGGATTATTTAATGGTATTGTAAAAACTGTATCAAAATTTGACAGTAGAAAGCAAGACGTTTTCGAATACATTTTTTTAATTAATAGAACATATTTTTACGCAAGAGACGTTAGGCGCTGCGCAGACGACAGTGTTTTGTGCGATCGAGTCTGTGGAGCAATAAATTGTCTGAATGGCGCGCTGACAGGTTCCAGGAATTTCCATTCAGAGTTTCGTGGAAACTGTCAGCGTGCCATTCAGACAATTTATTGCTGCGGAGACTCGATCGCACAAAACTCTGTCGTCTGCGCTGCGCCTAAGCATACATCGAATCATCACGCTTTTCCCAAGTGGGGTAGGCAGAACACATGAAACGCTAGATAAAGAAATCCATGACTATTTGACGCATGACGCAGGTACTTTTTATCACTAAGACTTTAATTGCGTTATACATTTACGATCGAAAACATTGCTCAATAAATAATAAAATAATAGTCTATAAAATAATGTACCATCGTGAGTGAATTGTAAAAATAATATTCACTCACGACGCACGGTATTCCGTGTCGCATTGTCATTAATTTTATAAGGATTCTAAGACAATTTAGGATAACACTTGGAAGAATCCAGCTTTATGATTGATCGTTTTATTCGCTGCAAGAAACAGGTCATTTGTCATAATCATACAAAGATGTTAGTTTTAAATGCGCCCGCTGAATTTCGGAAATTGGTTACACGAGACACAATACAGTTGTCTTTAAGAGGGCGCACACATTTTTTACGAACGTAATATAAGATCAGGTGGGGGAAGAGAAATTCAGGGGCAGGGCAGGGGTAAGAGGCACCACAGACCATAACTCGTCGAGTTATGAGTGATTATGGTCTGTAGAGCCCTCTTATCCCTGCGTTTCTCTTCCCCCACCTGACCTTAGTGGTTTTGGACCAATGTTTAAAAAAACATAAAATGTAAATTAACTCATATTTAGCCATGAAAAAAATATGGTTAGACTAAACATATTCTGTAAATTTACAATATAATTGTTTCATTTGTAATTACATTAAAATCAATGAGAAAAAAAATAAAGTAATGGTTCAACTTTGAAATTATGTAAAATGATATTTGAATAATAAAAACCAATAATTTGATTCATGTTAATCCGTTAATCCCCAGTAGACTATATTGTCTATCAGATAATAACAAGTTTATATCGTTTATGGTAAATTTTAATGGCAAATTTTCAAGTGAAAGACAGCTCTGACGCGTATTTTTGTGAAAACCCTTCAACAAATTGGCTAAGTAAAAGAAATCTGTGTTGCTAATAAAATATTTTTTTCCGTTAATCCCTAGAAAAAGAGTTTATTTATATGTTACAGTAGTTTTTCTTTAAAAACTTAAGGATTTATAGCTTTCTAAAGCATTGGAAAAACATCAAAATCACCGAATTTTGTGTGCACGCTCTTAACTTGTTTTTAGCCACTAAATGTATGTATGTATGTAACTCTTTATTGTACAAAATACATAACATGACAAATTAACAAGCACAGAACAAAACACAAGTACAAAGGCGAACATATCCCTTAAGGGATCTCTTCCTGCTGACCTTCAAGCGATTGACAAAACATGTGAAATTAGAGTAGACACACAAAGAAATTTCAGAGAGAAAGAAACAAAGCCGTTAACCTAAAATAAATAAATACATTCGAGTAAATCTAGACATACCTACCTACATGCATAAATGTCTGTTAATTGGAGAGATAGTGGAGTACATACATGAGTATATCTCGAGATATAGGTAGTGACAGATTTTTTTGTTGAACTTGTCTAAAAATCCCCAAGCCTTAAAAATAGTACCAACTTAATGCTATATGCACGCAATAAAATAATACAATTCCGTGCCAAAATAACGCCAAAAAGGGCCGCACTCGGCAAGATTTTTAAATACTTAGTTTAAGATTTTAAATACTTAGTTTAAGATTTTAAATACTTGGTTTAAAATTTTAAATACTTAGTTTAAGATTTTAAATACTTAGTTTAAGATTTTAAATAGGTACTTGGTTTAAGATTTTATAAATACTTAGTTTAGGATTTTAAATACTTAGTTTAAGATTTTAAATACTTAGTTTAAGATTTTAAATCTTGCGTGAACTTCACCCCCACTACTTAAAATCTAGCCAAGTTAGATTTCTGGGGCTGTACCTTGGCTTTACAAACAAAGTAGCCTCTGCCTGGGCAGGCTGTGGGAAAGAGGCGTGACCTTATGTATGTATGTATGTTTGTACCTTAGCTTTAGCGCTGCCGTCGTCCTTCTGTATGTCAACCGGCAACAGGTCCCAGGGTAGATGGCTCCGGATGTACCGGGGCCGCGCGAGTCGATACTTGACGAGGTCCACGGACGTGCCTTTGACAGACTCGGCGTGCCACTCGTTGTGGCCGTCCACCATGATGCAGGAGAGCTCCACCAGGGGGCACCGGATCTGGACATAAGATTACCTTTGCTGTAGTCTTAGCACAGCAAAACGTCTAGTTTAGTTAGGTAGTCGATCGATTTCGTTTGCGTATTAACACGAAGCTCCCACCTCTGAATTTTTCGGAATTTATGTGCGATATCGAATTTGATATTTATCACGAGCTATTCGGTGAAGGAAAAACATCGTGAGGAAACCTACACACAGCGACGAAGTAATTCAACGTTGTGTGTGAAGTTCCCAATCCGCACTGGGCCCGCGTGGGAACTATAGCCCAAGCCCTCTCATACTGAGATGAGGCCTGTGCCCTGCAGTGGGACGTATATAGGCTGATGATGATGATGATGATGATTAACACGAAGAAATGTATGGAGACTGTGTCTACTGCAGCAGTTGTGCAAACGTACCGCTTAGCGGCGCTGTCTCAGTTTCCATACAATTTTGCGATAACTCGCAAACGAAATCGCTATCGACTGGATGATCGTTTTGAACACACTAGACGTCCAAAAGCACGCGTGAACGGAGTACATTGCTTCTTCACGATGCATCGTAGTTTTATTAAGCGTGAGAAATGCAGCATTGAATAGTAAAACGAGTTCAAATTAGCGGCAAATTCGCCATTTTTGGACAGGACCTTAACACAGCACCACGCGCTAGTCGTTTCTAAATACATCTGTCACATTCTAGCGTCTTTAATTAGACAGTGCCAGGTATAGTCTATCTCGCGCGCAACTCTACTCGTGCAGCTGACTGAACAATAAACACTGATGGCGATTGGAGCACTTGCGTTTTGCGAGTTAAAAGTGAGACGAAATTAACGAGAGCCTGACGACAACGCGTAGCAAATTCGCTGGTTCGCTGCGTACTCGTGGCAAAATCCTTACTTCCTTACTAATATAATAAGTCAGAAAGTGAGTTTGTTTGTTTGTTTGTTTGTTTGTTCCGCTTTCACGTCGTAACTACTGAACCGATTGCTTTGAAATTTTGCAGACATACAGATAGAAGTCCGGATTAAATAATAGGGTACTTTTTATTCCGGAAAAAATTGATGTTCCCGAGGGAAAACAAAAATATAGTTTGCTTGATAGATCGATATCAATCGATGATCGATCGATAGATGATAGATCGATGGCGCTGTGTGTTGTTTGAAACGAGAAGTTTTCTTATAGTTGTGCTTTATACCGCAATATAACCGAGTTCCACGCGGGCGAAGCCGCGGGCGGAAAGCTAGTTTAAACTTAAGGGACATGATTATAGTCCTCGAGCTTGACATTATACTTAGCAAAATTATTGTAGGGGTATGTTCGCGCATTGCTTTTACCGTGAAAAAGCGATGCGGAAATTTACCCCCACTACAAAAATTCTTGCCAACTTCAATGCTGGTAACTATACCTGCTGCAGCGACTTTGCACCTTCGTAGTCTAAATCGTGGCCTATGAGCCATACCATTTCTTGGCACCAAGTGGAACCTGAAAGAAAAAAAATTAGAGCACGGACCAGTAACTTCGTAGAGCTATAGAGCAGCGGATTCTGGACAGTTTCAGTCTGCGGTCCTTAAAAATTTAGCATACTTATTTCCAAGGATTACATACATACATACATACATACATATTCTCACGCCTGTATTCCCATGAGGGGTAGGCAGAGCACATGAATTCAAAAATCCAGTGCCACGCTTAGCAAATTCTGGGTAGCCAGATGGTTAAACGTGATATTGCGGTGACAGGTTGCTAGCCCATCGCCCACAATACACTAACCCTTTCCCAGAGTCGACTCTTACGACACCCACGGGAAGAAAGGGGGAGGTGCTATTCTAACCCGGCACCACACGGGTTACATTGATAATAAGACTCCTTTGCACACTTTTTCATAATTGCGTTTTCTCTAATCACACTATTTGTTAAAACGCACTTTGACTGAAATAAGCTCTCCGTGTCTTCCGTTAGTCTACATCTGTATTCAGGGAAAGCGCAATTTTTAGGAAAGTTCACATTTTGGCATGTACATTGCATGAAAAAGTAAAAAGTATACCAATTTTTAAGACTATGCTCTTTCTTATTAAATTAAAAAAATCACATTTTATAAGACATAAGTACAAGAAAAACGCAATAACAAAAAAAGATTTGCATTAAGAGTCACTTATCTACTATAGGTACTGAAAAAAAAGTCAAACGAAACAAAAAACAACTCACCAGTCCTCGGATACGAGCACATCCAGACGTCAGTATCCAGCACTTCCATATTCAAAATATCCTCGCCAATGGTCATGTAATCGGCCGGCAAAATCACTCGTCCAGGATTAATCTCCACCATGCAATCCTTCTTGTTAAACATTCTATCTAACTGGCCACCAGTTTCTTCGTCTAATTTCGAAAAGGTCAAATCCGGCTTGACCCTCATTTTTGAAATTGTTCTTTTTTCAATTCAACGTTCGATCGCACGTCCGTTAGGAACGTTTTACGGAAGTGTTGTGGCGTGCGCGCCAATATTTCCACTCTCACTAGGAACCACTTTCGAGCCTGCATAATAGTTTGTGCAGTATTCGTAAAGGCTTGGTTAGACTAACGGCAAGGCTGTTTTTAATGTTCGATGAGCTCACGATTTACGTGTTATCAGAATGACAGATGGTCAGACGTTATAGGTAAGTACTTATTACAGGTATTAGTTGGCCGCTAGCTAAAAATACATAAGCTATGTCCACGCCAGTGCGCTTTCAAGTTCACCTTGCGTCTTCCTCTGACGCATGCCCGTGCAACCACAGCGCATGCGCTGAAACTAAATCCGTCCTCAATGAAGACGCGCTGGCGGCAAGCGCTGTGGTTTGTGGTTGCACGGGCATGCATCAGAGGAAGACGCAAGGTGAACGCGAAAGCGCTCTGGTGTGGACATAGCTAATGACAAAAGGAGGTAACCTGTCAACGCACTGCTGTCTCCTAAATCCTGACAGAAATTAAGGATTTTTTGTATCTTATTGTTATAAGTATTTGGTAGTTTTTTCACTGAACAATTTGTTCATTAATAAGTAGGTAACTTAGGAACTTAGAGCTGAATAGCTAATCAAGAATAGAAAATGTCCAGTCCAATCAAAGTTAGTTAAATTGGATTGTCTTTTAAACAAAACAAATGATATTCCACTCTAAAGGTTACATTCTAAAACTCGGGCCAGTGCTGCACCCAACCAGCCAGGTACATAATCTACGATTTCGTAATGCAAAGCTGCTTTCTTCCTGCTGCACACTTTCAGTTTCTAGGTACTAAATGGTAGGGCGCCACTGCAAGCGATTTACTATTAGTCCGACAACTTAATTGATGATATATGTGGACGAAGTTCTACTACTGGACCATAGGTGGCGCTAGCTAGGGTCGTTAGAGAATGATAATTATAATTTAGTCTAGACTCCCATTGCCGAGGACATGCCTCCTCTCTTGGTCTGTGTGAAAAGGTTTGGGCAACTTCCCACGCAGACGCTGTGCTATTTGAGGAACTTCACACACGACATTGAATAACTTCGCTAGCCCCACCTATTGTCCAGTAGTAGAACTTCTTCCATTAATCCAAGGAAGGAGACGCGACGCGTGGCGCGTCGCTTGCATGCAAGGTGTCGTCTGGCGATGTGTAAAGCTCAAAAACTTCTCCGTAAACGCTCTCTTATTCCGCCATAAGTTTGAATCTAATTCGGGTCGCGACTCCATACGTGACGCTCGACGCCACAAAACGAAAGAAAGACTATAAAAGAATTACGCTGATAAAACATTTCAGTGTAAAATTATCCTCTAGCATTGGAACCCTACCGGTGCAATACAGGTGCAAATATTGTTATGCCATAATTGAGGCGCATCTGCGCACCGCAGCGTAACGGGAACGCAACGCAACGTGAAATCGCGATGCGTTTCTCGCAGCAGCAATGCAGAACCTAACATCGTGTTGGTATTTCATTTCTGAACAGGCTAAGTGACTGGAAACTTTTTAGTCCGTCGGTTATTTTTTTGACGTGACAACGTCTTAAATTAGGTTGAGCTGGGAGTCCCTTATGAAAAAGTGTAACGTTCGGTAACGTTACGATGACGTCATACTATTTTATGCGTCCCATTCCCAGCAAACCAATTACGTTGCAGAAAGTTTATCAGCTCAGTTGGTATAGCGGTCGCCTCTGAACCCATAGTTCGCTAGTTCAAATCCGGTTCGAAAGAGTTCTTTTTGTATTTTATTTTTTAGTGCATTAAGTGCTATAAAATATGTTAATTATATTAAAATATTGAATGAATATACTGTAGTAATTCATTAAAAATAAAATTAAATAAAATTAAAAAAAACTTTTGAAAAATGGAAGCATTCCATCAGTATTTTCTTATGACGTACGGTAAGTCTTTAAGTTAAGATGTCAAATCGTATAGGACATAAGGTAGCCTAGGCCAGCCTGGGTTGTGTGAGTTCACGGGTTTGCCGCTAGATGGCGTTGAAATTAATTTAAAATAATTGGTATACGAGCTTAAATGATTTAATTAAAAGAAAAAGTATAAAAATATACCTCTAAATTGCGACGACACGTTTGAATATGCTGTAGTAATTTATTTATTAAATTAAACGTTTAATATATGTAAGGGTAGACCCGTCCCTTATGATGTTGTTACTAATAGATATATGTCTGAAATAAAATTCAATTTGGATAGCTTCACAATTGTATTTAGAAAAATATGTACAAAACAAAAACAATTAAAATTATAAACAACTAACTTAAAAAATAAACTTAAATCTTCTGTTTTACGGTTTTGTAATTTGTTCTTCCCTACCTTGGCAAAAGAAATAGTTGAGTAATGGCTTCAATTACGTTTAAAACATCGTCTCTAAACATCTAATCTATGCACCCCCGAGGTATGGTTTCGTTTCCTCGCTGTATCGCAATGCTGATGCGTTGAGCGAGGTGGCTGCCAGCTCTTCGGCCTCCGGTTGCATCAACCAGCCGCTTGGAGAGCTCTTTCATTAAGTTGGTGGCGCTGGAACCCCAAGGAACTAAGGTCTCGACTCGGAATGGTAAAAAAAGGTATTCTGGGCCGAATATTCCTTCTTCCTACTATACGAATGAATATTCACTTTAAAATTATTTTACCACTCAAAGTCGTTGTCACGTAAAACTTTCGCCCGTATACCGACTTTACAGGCAACCAGTTTTATTTTTATATTATTTCTAGGTACTCAGATACACGAGTTCATTTCATTTCCAATAGGAGAAAAAGTTTCTCATTTTTTTTTTAAGTACTTGGAAAGTGGTGACAGTCATTAAAATAAAAATAAAAAAACAATAAAAAACGCTGCACCTGTAAGGAAATACTGAAAAAAAAAACAGTTGCATTCAGTAGGTACCTCCTCAAAAATTCAGTGATTTTTTTTATCCCCTTGGATTGGAATCTCTTAATTCTGATTACAAAATAATAAAAACTTTACAGAAAATATCACAGAAATGTACCTACTTGGTAATGTTTTTCAGAAACGCTCATTATAAATGGCATAAACTGATATACGATACGTGCTGACACGCTAAACGCTCGCATGGGGGCGTATTGACCTCGAAAATGATACGACAAATTTAATAATGCTGTTCATCGCAGCGCTGTTTACTTGTAGCTGCCTATTATTTAGCTAGTTCCAAATTTCACCATCAATTGAGAAAAGTTTGTAGCTTACGGCACCCTCACCCCTATTCGTTTATTCACTCTTCCGCTTTCCTCCGAGCAAAACCTCATTGAACGAACAAAACCAAACGTCAGAATACAAAAAAAAAAAAACTAAAATAAGTGCTTGCTTAATTCATGTAAACAGAAACCTGAATAAACAGAAAAACATGTCGAAAATGACTAACGTGAACTCTAGTTTGGCGTACGAAATATTGTTATACTTGAACAATTTTTATTTGGGTATGTTTTTCGTGTGTGAAGTGGCTATCGGCATTCTGAAGGCTATAAACGTTTCGTACCCCGAAAATGCATTGCTAACGGAGACAGGAATATTCAGTGCTTTGTGCCTGATAGAAGCATTCCGCATATTTTTGGGCCAGAGAGGCAACTTGTCTAGTAAAAGTGAGTAGGCGCTTCACAATTTATCTGATACTATTTAATTTCTGTTAAACTTAGCACAGTGAAGTAATATTTTCTGATTTCTTACCCTAATTTTGCCTTGTATAAACGTTAGGAATACACAGGATAAAATTTGGAGTTCTATTCATAGTAAATCATAAATACCTAAGTGATATTTTCATTTTGGTGTAAACCAAACCATCTCTCAGTAAGGCCTACAAAATGTAGGCATTGGTCATAGGTAACTAATGAAATTATTATTTAGGAGTCCTTTAACCATTTCAAAAAGATACTGCATTTAACAAATATGTAAATTGGACCTGTTTATTTATTATTGTAATATGTACTTATCCTACCATACCTACCATTGATTATTCCTCCTTTTTTTGGCAAGTGCAATTGGTTCTAAGGTCATTACGTTTTTTTTTCAGAAGTCCCAGTGTTCTTCTCTGTGGTCCTGACAATACCGTCAGCAGTGGGTGTCTGCTACTTCCTAATTTACCAGACCTACATCATAAGACTGGAGTATATCTGGTGCGCTGTAATGCTCATGTTCCACGCACTAGAAATGACTTTTGCTATACTCTTTATTTTTACTGTGTGCAAAAACCAGCAGTATGACTAGAATAAGTACAAAAGTAGTCCGGTGCCAAAGAAATACTAATGCCAAAGGATTAATTGAGATGGATGCTAATGAAATTATTACCTAGTTGAGCAGCTTATTTCAACGTACTTTTACAATAAAATTGGAATAGGTGGCAATGAATTTCAAACATAATCCGGTTTTCATTACGTTTTCAGTATTTAAATTATATTTTACAGGTATGTTTTTAAAATCCATACGAGAAAATGCTAAATCTAGTAATAACTCGGAGTCTCTCAAACTGCTGGGTTGCCTCTCCATTGTCATGCAGAATCTATACTGTTGTTTTCTGATATTTCCAATTGACGAGCCTTGCTGTGCTAGGCTTACTAGAACTACCTATGCTATGAGACACTTCAATTTATTATTGAAACCATTCCATTTTTACTTTCCATGAGAGACATGAGAGTTGACACATTGTGAGATATAAGTGTATTATAAATCTTATATTCCAACCAGGCTTAAAATCCAAATTTGTCAGCCCCATTAGAACTGTAGGGAAAATTTAAGTACTTATAGTATTCAGGTATACTAAAGTTAGGTGCTATCAGCATTATAAGCCTAATTATTGTAGTTTGTAATTGTAATCCAATTAAGTATTGTTGTTTGACGCAAACTTAGCCTAATTAAGTAAGAAAACTATACTTTAGGTACATAGACCATACAACTTGCCAAATCTATTCCTAGAATCGTATTTGAAGCACCATTTTGTAGATGAGCCTATTTCAATTGTAAGATATTTTGTTATTTGTAATTGTTAAAGTAAACTTTATATGCTGTACCTAATCTACATTAAGATAAAGAAGAAGGTAAGGGAGTAAAAATGGATTACTTATTTATTTTGTAAAAGTACTCTTTTATGTGTATTAAGGAAAATAAATATTTTATGTATACTTTTGGGACATAAAGGAAGCCCCCTGTTGGAATCTGTTGACATTATAATATCAAGGCAGTTTTCCTTACAATATGACAAGGAACTTCAAGTACAGTGACCAATTTGATTGGTCCAAATTCAAGAACAGATCTTGGACCAAGTAAATAAGGACTGATAACTTGTCACTAAAGCTGAAGCCAAGACCGAAAGATCAACCAGAGATGTAAAAGTCCCT
>BHDV01029564.1:38093-66484 GCA_005406045.1 Adoxophyes honmai
CACCTGTCCTCAACTTGCCTCTATGTAGTATTTCCCAAGTGCGCAATCATGTTAAGGGCCGATAGGACCTTCTTACATCAATGGAACAGATAGGCAGAATTCTCCTTGTCACAACAGTGAGGTTGAAACACATTAAAATAAAATACTAAAAAAAAAAACTCTTCTAGTCAATGGTTTAATAAAAAAAAAATACTTTTCGGGTCTATAAAGCAGGCTCCAAGGGTCTCCCTTCAGTTCCACATTACTCTAACATACTGTAAAATTCTGGTTTGCCTAAATATAAATAAAGCACAGATATTTAAACCTTTATTTTACTTTCTACTGTACATAAAATTAACAACTACTGTTCTGTGGGCGGAGTGATGTGTTCCGGCAATTCCTGGCATTCAACTTTAGTTACTTTCAACGCACAACCTTCCGGTAGATTCCTTTCTATGTATTCGAGGTATGTGTCACATGTGGAGCCCGTGAGCCTTTGGAGGTGTACAAATCTGAAGTATGTCCTGATTTCATACTGGACTTTGTGCTTTTTGTAGATGTGGACGCATCTGAGAAGAGTATGCCTCTCTTTTTCAGCTTTTCTGGGTGCGAAACTGGAAATAGAAATATTTTTTATGTTATCATTGAAGGAGGTGCAAACACAATGCATTCAAACCCAATTAGAAACTGCTTAGTCACTTGTACTGTGCTGTATTGGATTGTATGCATAATAATATTTTGTTCTCATTGGCTGCCAGAGTACAAGAAACTAATTTTAACTGAATAAGCTACAGCTTTCTCATGACAGATGACCAAGTAAGTATAAGAAGTGACATGATACAAATTGGGTATAACTATATAACATATTTTAACTTAGGTTCTTTAAATAGAATGTAACCACTTAGGTATATGCTTCGATTGCCAAGCACTTGACACTACATAGAATTTTGTCACCAATCTCACCAATCATATTTTTTACCTCCCACACAAAGGAAGTTAAAATGGCACCATTTTACTTCTTTAATCAATATTTATGTGTCATGAAAGAACTAAGGTACATACCAAATTTAGTACCTAGTAAACTAACCTTTTGGTAACTTCGATGCCTAAATGTGACGCCGCCGCCACACAAAACCAGGAGTAGCTGAGGAGCACCGCGGGGTCAATCCCTCTCATTTCCAGTTCAACTTTTTTGTACAATTTATCCAATTCTACACTACTAGGGTTTGGGACATCTTGGATTGTCTTTGGTATAGGGGAGATGGTGGAGAGAGGCCGGAGCGCAGTATAATTTGTAGTTATGGCACTACGGAGCAGCGGTGAAGTCTTCCAAATACCCTGAAAAGGTTATGGTTATAGTTTGATTAGTTACAGGTTATGCCTCAGCCAAGCAAAATATCAGAAGTTATTTTTAAAGTAGAAATTCGATAAATTAAAGACATCAGTATGTTAATAGTAAAGCAAATGCAGTTATACAAAAGATGAAATAGTAATTATAAAAGAAAACGTGAATTTGGAGGTTGTGTTGAATTTACCTTTAAAACGTTCATTTTATGAGGATAGTTTTAGCTGTAATGATTACGCAAGTGGTTTTAGTGTAACTTTTAGTGAGTATTAAAACCGTTTTTAATAATCTAGCAATTCAGACCAACTTAGCGCATCCCGTTGTTGATTTTCGGGATTTTTTTTATTGGTCTGTCTGCACAATCTGTCAGTGTCAACTTGCCAAGTGTCAGTCAGTCTTTTTTCTAAATACTCCAACGAGGGCAAACATAAGAAATCCATGAATCTATTTATCCTTGTAGCGTGAATTCATACCTCATGCACACAGTCTTAGACGGTTAGTTTATTTAGCTTACGTAGTCCATGACATGTTTACTGTACTTTATTCACTAACTTATTATTGTATGTATTCATTTATTTGGGAAGAAAAACATGATTGTATGGTTTTTGTTCTTTGTCTAATCCGAAAAGGACTAATTAAAAAAACATGTCAATAGGGACGGAACCTCAGTAAGTAACAATCGAATCACAAGCTATCGATTTTTTGTGTAGTGAAGATGATCGAACTTTTAAAAGTTAAACCGGAGATAACAAAACTGCTACGTAAAATTCTTTATAAAAAAAAACATACAAAAAAAAATTTACTACTTGCCTCACATTGTTAAGAGAATTTATAAACAATAATCGAAAAAGCCGGAATGGACAATTGCTAGCTTAAATTGTTTTCCTAAACACTGCTTGTTTTTCAACTATTCTAAAACCCAAAACTTTTTAACTTTAAACGACGTAATAATGTACCTAATCGTTAGTTTCATAATGATACACCTAAAAACTCAAAAGATGTTGGCAATCGCATTATGCAATTATTTAATTAAAACATTGATTAAAACAATTACAAAAAACAAAATATAGAATGACAAAACAAATACTACTACTAATTAAAGCTAAACTAAACAAATATAAATTAATTAAAAATGAAAATGAAAAACATCCCCGAGACCGCTGCCTCGGGGAAAGGTGCCCAAAGCCTTTTAACGGCTGGCGACGTTCCCTCTCTGAATGGCGATTCCAATTCGTTGCTCCAGGAACGCGCATGCCCTCTGGTCTCCTGTAATTTTGATTGATAACGCTGTTTTAGTTAATTATTGAAATATGTGAGTCTATTATTTATCAATCGATTTTTAATGTTGCTTAAATCGATTCTTGTAATCCATTATTCAAAGTAAATAATCGATTAAAGAAATAAATGGATCCTTAATCACATCCCTAACAGACGCTCTGACAGTGACAGGTGACAGTCTGACTCTGACACTGACACTGACAGGCTCGTAAGCTCGTAGCATAGCAAGCCAAGCCAAAGCCGCTTCAGCCGCTTGCTGCTTGCTCTCGCGAAATTTGCCACACCGGTTCTAATTTTCCGTGTTATCGCAAGAATAATACAATTATAGTGTGTGCTACCGTGATCAGCGGTAATTTTTCAAGATGGACGTGAAGTCGTTCCTCCATTCTTGGTGTGCTAAGAAGAATTTAAACCCAACCTTTGATGTTCGAGCGACAGGTATTGATTTGCTAAAATATCACCTGGTCTTTTTGTGAGACTACGAAATGTTATTTTCTTAACATGTGAAACATATGAAATCATTTTGATTCAATCGACTTGTTACGCTATACTAATATCAAACAAAGTTTTGTGTACTACCTATACCTATTGTCTTTTCAATTACTAATACACTCAAGCAATATCTTAGTCACGAGCCAGGCTCCTTGAGCTGGTGATTCGTGAAAAACTTATGTGTTCCAGATACTTCTTTCCATGCCACATTTGATGTCATCCACTAATTTGATGATGAATATTGTGATAATTTTACACTTAATTAGTACTTATGACATCACTTGCCTAGTTATTTGTAGCATTACAACACTCTCTTAGTAATTTCACTCATAATTAAACACCACAAGTTACTTTCTAACATCTTCACTGTATAATTGCATTAACTTTTATGATTCTAACCTAAGATTCTATTTGTCAAGGCCCTAAGCACCGCCAGCGGTTTCTTTGCGAAGTGCGAGTAGATGGAATAGCTTACGCTGGAGCGGGAAACTCTACATCCAAGAAGGATGCTCAGATGAACGCATCGAGAGACTTTGTCAATTATCTGGTGCGAACAAACCAGGTCAATCCAACCGAGGTCCCAGAAGCTATCAAAGTGAAGATCGAGGATACATCTTCCGATTTCGGGAACAGTAACAACGGGAATAGCGGAGACAATGGGAATTTGGGAAACCAAGGAAGCTATCAGGGTCAAATGCCGCATAATAGATCTGTTTTCCAGGTGTGTGTTTTTGCCAGGTGTTTTTTTTTTTCTTTGTATTATCTGGATGTAATTGTTTATTTCTGGATAGCTCTTTAATTAGTAGCTTATACATTTAGTCCTAAATGTAGGTCTAAATTGGAATCCATAATCCTGTTTCCTTTGAAAATTTTCATAATAATTGTGGTCCTAATGGTGTTTTTTTTGCCATAATAGTGATCCTCATTATTGTTGTCATATCTTTATGATCATAATGGCAAGTAATTATTTTTAGCATTTGACTTTAAGACATGTGATTAATGGTGTTGTATATTATGACTCATTAGTATTATGTGTTAATAAATTACTACAAAGCATTTTAGGTATTTATAGCATTAGATATTGTATTAATTATGGCTTAATGACAGATGTAGGATTTCTTTCTAAATTGCTTTCACTCTTGCTAGATTGGCAACGAGTGTTTTGGCAATGTCAATGTAGAGACATAATACATTATACATGTAAGGATAATGTTCAGTTTCAGTAATTTTGATTTTTGTGGTAGGATCAGACTGGAGACCAAGAACAAATAATATTTGTTTATGAACAGCAATAACTACATACAACATTTTCCATGTGTTGTTGGGATTAAAACAGTACCTCTCTATACTTTAGACCTTTAGGTACTTAAAAGATGGTAAACAATCTTGACATGTCTTTTTATTGAAATACACAGTCTAAAAATGAAAATTGTGACACTATACAATTCAATTATGAAAGTAAATGATTTTTTCTTACCTAAATTGTAAAATGTAAAGATTTTGATTTATAAAGTGTACGATTAAATAAAAAGACACATCAAGATTGTTTACCATCTTTTAAGTACCTAAAGGTCTCTAGTATAGTTCTTCCGTGAATGTCACAAGAAGCAACAGGAAAAAGCTTAAGAAAGATATATTTTAGGTAACAGACTGAGCCCCCGTTCCCACCGCGTCGGGCGCCCGCACGATTTTTAATCGGGTGTCGTAGCCGCAGTACATTTTATATGGAGCTGTTCACACACGAACGACACGAATCGTGTCACACCCGATTAAAAATCGTGCCCGACGCGGTGGGAACGGGGGCTTACATGTCACTATAGCACCTCATGACTAAAAACCTAAAAAAATATGCTAGAAGTGACTATGATATGCAAAATATTCATGGTTAGGTGGTAATGTTTCTCTGCCTTCCCCATTTGGGAATTCAGATGTGATATACGTAATGTATGTTTATTATGTCATATTACTATTTTTTTTTTCTTTTAAACAGGAAGGTATGGGCCCAGAGAGCATGGGCCAAGCTTACCAAGCCTACGGTGGCCCGAGCCAAAACTTTACCTACATGGATCGCCTCCAACAACAGAAGAACGTAGAAGAAGCGGAAGACTTGGACGTCAACGCCAGTCTCCATGGCAACTGGACCATGGAGAACGCTAAGTCCAAACTGCATCAGTTCATGCAGACTAATAAGATTAATGCGGACTATGCATACAAAGCTGTGGGTCCGGATCATACCAGGTTTGTATTCTGATAGGAATACATATAGCTCTAGTGCTAGTTTCTGCACTAGTTGACATATTCTGTACATGTATGTGGGTTAATCAACTATTTTATGTCCCTGGTTGGCATGGTTACATCTCCTGAGTCACAGAGTAAAATTGGGATTTTCTAAGATATAATCCGCTGTAAGTTAAGATTTTTTTACAGTTATAAGCATTTCCTTATGGCGCATCTCCTGAGCATAAAACGGGACCTAAATTACAACCTTTTTCTAAGCAACTCTATCACAATTGTCCCCTGACTTACTGCACAGAATAACAACACAAAATAGTTAATTGGCCCATGTACCCTGAGAGTCATTTATAGTGAAAAATATGGATAGCTCGCATCTCAAGTCCAGTTTAGTTCTACATGTTTCAGACTAGTCCATAGAACTTCATCTAGGAACATAACAGTGTTCATTTCTCAGCAGCAGCCGCAGCTCCTAGTTGAAGGGCTACAAACTAAATTGAAACATGTAGAGCTTAATTCGATTTAAGAAGTGAGTTATACATGTTCTAAGTTTCTGTAGCTTTTTTGATAATCAGACACATTGCGTGTAATCCCAAAAAAAAAAGTAGTGTCTTGTTTTAAAAGTTGAAAATGTTTATTCCATCCTTTTTCAAGTACATATGTTATATATTCTGTTTATATATCTTCTGTTTCACTCCAAGTATTTATTATGAAAGCTTAAGCCATTGGTTATTCAAAATTGATTGAAAAATCAAAGGCTGGTTGTTTTTGCATCATGGAACTGGTCAGGTATATAAGGAGTTTGTTTATTTATCATTGCACTCATGCATTATATATACTTTTTCTGTGTTTATGTTTCGATTATTGCAAATTATTTTACAGTGTAGTGCTATATTTAGTATTTACACTCTGTAAAAAGTATGGGCGTGGATGTTAATTCACATTGTTGAGATTAGAATCTTCCATCCAAAATTTAAAAATAAATAAAAATTTGTGAAAATTATTAGAATAATGAAATGCGTTTTTTAAGCCAGTGCCAGTCAAGTATACGTGAGTGATAGATGGACGAACTCCTTAAAAAGTGACATAAAGCAAAAAGATTTGAAGCACATTTTGCCTTGTTCTGTCAAAATGTACTTCACAATTAAAAAAGTACCAAAGAACCATCACATGGCGACAAATCTAAGACAATCAGAAATTTTATCCAATGGTGAAACTTGAACATAAAATTTACAAAAATTAAGAAAGACATTGAATTTTTCTCTCTAAATTTTTTGAAAACAGAGGTTTTATTGTCATCTGTGTGCCTATTGCTTAACCTTTCGGATGCCAAAGCACAAAAGTTAGTTATTTCCAGCACTTTTCGCAAAATAAATAAACTTGTAAGCAATAGAGGTCAATAAAACAAAATTTTGCTCAAAACTGCAGTCTTTGATTTAAAACAATACATTAAAGGCACTTGAAAGGTTAACTGTCTAAATAAAAAAAGAGACAAAGTTGTTCAGTTTCACCATAGCTTCAGAATGAATGTTACAAATATCTGCAAATTCCAAGTAGTTACAAGGATCAACTTCTCCTTGCAAAATTAATTTCTGCCAACATTTTTATCTCAATATATGCAGATATTTGTAACACCGCTTCATAATGTTAAAGTAAAATTGATTGTCTAAGATTTGTTTCCGATACAGGTGATAGAGCTTTTTAAACTGATGATACCTGACCAGGCTTCCAGAATGTTCTATATGTAGCTCCGCAGTCTGATTGGTAAGTTCTGTTAATAACAATCATCTTTCTTACTAACCATTTACATAGATCAGTGTTTTCCAAACTTTGGGAGACAACCTCTAGGGGGATTGAGGGGAAGAGGGTCGGAATGGGAGTCGAAGTTAAATAAAAAAACAAAATTTAAGTAGTTATGTTCAGATTACACATTTTGTAGTCCCGGAATAAAGTTTCGGTAAGTTAGGGGTGGCCATTATTTTTATCTACTAAAGGGGTCGCGTAGTGAAAAAAGTTTAAAAACACTGCCATATATAACAAAATAATATCATTGATTGCTTGGTCTTTGGTTTGAACTACCGTTTTATCATGACAAATCGGCTTGAAGTTGTTACTATTTGATCATGAATGTTATGTGCAGGGGTCGGATTTTTCATCGCATGATCCGAGGCAAGAAAACTATGGAGTCTATATTAAAATTAAACTTTTAATTCATATTCATACTCTGTCATGTCCAATAATATTTAAGTGGGTAAGCCTCCTTTGCTTTTTAATAAAAAGTGACAGATGTAGGGTACTCCTAATTTCTGATGCAATACTTACGATTTCTACAATAAAACAGTCTTACATATTTTGGTGTTTTAATGGACATAATATACTCAAACTCACTAATTTTCTCAGTCCCGTAATACTTTGCCCCTTGTGCAGATTAACAGATTAAAAATGTTAATCGAAAATTAATCTTGCTGAATAAAATAAAAATATGGAAAAATTTGCCATTATTTACTCGTTTTACAATAGTAATTTTGAAATGGACAATGCACATGCCATACCTTGTCAAGATTTTGAGGATATTGGAAACTAGATGCATAAAATAAAAGTAATGTTTTATTTTACTTTATTTTTATTTACAATTTAATTTCATTCTTAATTAAATGAATGAGTATGAGTATGGTTTAAATAATAATTTAATTTTAATATCGACTCCATAGTTTTCTTGCCTCGGATCATGCGATGAAAAATCCGACCCCTGGTTATGTGCTCCTAAAAATTTCAAATTTTATTTTAAATTTGTTATTACTAATACATAAAAGATGAATGTAAAATACAAGATCAGGACTTTATATAATTATGTAACAGCATGATATACATAAATTCTCGTCACTGACCGATATAGTGGTTAACATGATTGTATATCAACAGGAGCTTCTGCTGTGAGATGACGCTATACGTCCGGCAACTCGGACGCAATGTGACGGGACGCGAAACCGCGTCCAACAAGCAGACAGCTAGCAAGTCGTGTGCGCTCTCCCTGGTGCGCCAGTTGTACCATCTCGGCGTCATCGAGCCGTTCAGTGGCACTCTGAAGAAGGACCGGTGAGTCTTCACCTCCCTTATCAGCTTATCACCAATTCACTCACGTTTATACGTGTTACAAAAATACGGGTAAAGCAGAAAGCGGGTTAGATGGTCCATTATAAGGAGTCAATTTAAAATATTTGAAAAAAAAAGCCAGTAATTCCTCTTAAGTTTGTAAACCTTTATGAATGAAGAATTGAAAAACTGTCAAAAAATAAGCACACTGTTAAATAGTCTATGATAACTTCAGTGCTTAATAACAACTTGTGATAACTGACGGCTTACTAGCTTACAATATTTTTCGCTTTAATAATTTTAATTTTTTACCCGATTTTTGTAACACGTTCTATTTAGTCTGTCAGTTTTGGGAAAATAGGGGACGTGTCTTTTTTGGTTTGGTCCCCACTCTTCCCTTAAAAAATATGCTAACATGATTTTAAATGAAAACTATGGATAACTCACGTCTTAAATCGCACGAATGAGTCGTGGGAGTTACGCGAACAGAGCGGTGGCGGGCATTGCGCATTTCGCAGCAGCCGCCGCGGCTCCTAGATGAATTGCTACGGACCAGCCTGAAATACATATTTCGAGTTGAACTCGATTTAAGACACAAGCTATCCATAATTTTATTATGAGTAAGTCTCGCGATAGTTTCAAAACGTGATTTTTGTTGCAGATCGTCGGAAGGCAAAATGAAACCTCTCCCGGTTGCTATTAGTCCGGAGTTGGAACAACAACTTAAAAGTACCCTGCAAGGTAAGGGTGTTACTAGACCAATCGATCATCGTCGATGGACGATTTGTTAGAATAGTTAGATTATGGAAAAATATGAGACTCGTAGTTTTTGATGCATCAAATAACTAAACATCGACAACTTTTAAGCGCTGTATTTTTTGTTTGTCAAATTAAATATGAAATCTTACTAATATTATAAACGTGAAAGTTTGTGAGTATGGATGGATGGATGGATGGATGGATGTTTGTTACTCCTTCACGCAAAAACTACTGAATGGATTTTGATGAAACTTTACAGTAATGTAGCTTATACATCAGAATAGCACATAGGCTACAATTTATAAATATTTTTTTTTAATTTTCCAAAATATGACGATAAGTGTCGAGAAAGTAGGAAAAAATCTACTTTCTGCTGGCTATTCTGGCGGGCGCTTCCTACTAATAATTCCAAAATCTCTTCTGTGTTAGCCCGAATTTAACGCGTGCGAAGCCGCGGGCAAAAGCTAGTGTTTAATATTTTAATGGTAATGCATGGGAGTTGAGGCCGTTATAATTGGTAAATTTGTAATTAAACGTTAAATTTCAGAGCTGGGCATCGAACCCGTGAACGTGGAAACGGCGCAACAAGAGTCGACGGGCACGGAGGGTCAGACCAGCGTGTCGATACTGCAGATCGACCGCGCGCGCGCGATGCGTGAAGCGCGCGTCACGACCGGAGGCGTCGTGTCGTGGTCGCCGCCTCAACCCAATTGGAACGCCTGGACTGCTTGCAATATAGGTAAAGTACATACATATGTATATACAATCATGTTACATACATACGCCACGCCTGCATTCCCAAATCGGGTAGGCAGAGCACACAAAACACTACACAGACAAAAATCAAGGGGCCGCTGCCAGCGCGCTGAACCAGGAGAGCATGAGCGAGAGGAGCCAACATGAAAACGGTCGCTACTAGCATATTTTTTCTTTTACAAAATTAAACTGTTACAAAAAAAATTACATACATACATACATACATCACGCATGCTTTCCCAAATGGGGTAGGCAGAACACACAAAACGCTACACAGACAAAACCAAGGGGCCTGAGCCAGCGCGCTGTACCAGGAGAGCATGAGCGAGAGGAGCCAACATGAAAACGGTCACTTCTAGCATGTTATTTTAGACCCATCACTGGAACGCCCTGGACCGCCTGCTACATAAGTAGGAGTTGAGTCGCGCGCGAGATAGATCCACCATAGGCTTTTGCCAAGTTTGCCAAGCTTTTGCCAATGACTTTCTGCTAAGTTTCTTGCGGCGCCTTCTTCTTGGCAATGATGATGGTCTTTCCGAAGCGCTGGTAGACTCGGAAATGACGCGTGCGCGGGATAGACTGATAGGTACGACTCGCGAATACGTTGATGATGATGATGATGATGATGACGACGATGATCTCTTTCCACAGACGAGGGTCCCCTGGCCACCACATCCTTGGAAGACATCAGCTCGGATCTGGAGCGAGGGCACAGGGATCTCTGCCAGAATAGCACGCTGTACCAGGAGAGCATGAACGAGAGGAGCCAGCTGCCCGTGCACAACATGAAGTCGGTCATCATGGAGGCGATCAATGAGAACCCCGTTATCATTATACGCGGGAACACTGGATGCGGGAAAACCACGCAGGTATACACGTGTTTTAACATACACACATCATTCCCTAATGGGGTAGGCAGAGCGCACGAACTGCTACATAGACAAAACTATGGGACCTCTGCCAGCACACTGTACCAGGAGAGCATGAACGAGAGGAGCCAGCTGCCCGTGCACAACATGAAGTCGGTCATCATCATACCCCGGCCGGCGAGAGCAAAAATGCTTCTGCTCCTAGTGCTTAATTAAATATCGACTATTCTATCGACATGTGGATATCGACATTTCATTAAGCACAATTATTACTTTTAAGCTTAAATACTATTTCAATCAATTTATTAATTATAAAGTTCATGGCCAAAGGCCAAAAGATATATTGCTTATTCATCGACTTGGAGAAGGCTTATGACAGGGTGATGAGGAACGAGTTGTGGTCAGCATTAGCCATGCATGGGGTGAACAGCAATCTAATACGAGCACTAAAATCTCTTTATGAGGATTCTACCTAGTCTAGCCATAAGTTCTGTTACAAATGAAAATATACATATTTTTAAGGTAATACAATTTATATACAATAATTATATGTTTATTTGTAGGTAAGCTAATGCCGCTTTTAAACAACATATTTGTTATTCGAAATTACCATTTTTGGCTTAAAGACATGCTTCGAACTATCTGGCCACTCTTCTATTGATTTACGCACTTTAACCGAGTTTAACCATTTGGAAATTTGCGACTGCTACTCTCAAAAGGATAAACGGGGCGTATACTGACTGGTTTAACATCGAAAGAGGTGTTAGACAAGGATGTGTTGCGTCACCCTGGCTGTTCAACCTATTCATGGATACATGTTTGAATGATTTGGAGAGTTATGACTGTGGACTAAAAATGAGGGAGTTAACCATCAAATGCCTCCTATACGCTGACGACCAAGTGTTGGTTGCATCGTCGGAGGAGGAGTTGCAGAGGATGGTTAACATTTTATGTGGTGCATTAGAAAGGAAAGGTATGAAAGTTAATGTAAGCAAAACGAAAGTTATGGTGTTTGAAAAAGATGATTGCGGGAGAGAATGTAAGATTATGATTGCGGGTGAGAATGTAGAACAAGTAAAAGAGTTTGTATACCTGGGATCGGCGTTTACGAAAGACGGTAAGTGTGAAAGTGATATTGAAAGAAGAGTGAATGCCGGAAATACAGTCAATGGAGCGCTGCGCGTCTTCGTGAGCAGCCAGAAGGTGTCGAAAAAGGCGCGTCTGGCTGTCCACAGAGGGGTGCTCGTTCCAACACTAATGTACGGTAGTGAAAGTTGGGTATGGCAAACGAAGCATAAAAGTAGAATAAATGCAGTAGAAATGAGAGCGTTAAGGAGTATGGAAGGTGTAACACTGAAAGACAGAATACGAAATAGTGTGATAAGGGAAAGAGCTGGCGTGAAAGTAGATGTAGTGACTAGAATAGAAAGAAGTATGCTTAGCTGGTTTGGTCATGTAGAGAGGATGGATGAAAGAAGACTGACAAAACAAATTTATACGGGGAATGTGGATGGGTGCAGTGGGAGGGGAAGACCTAGACGGACGTTCCGTGACCAAATCGCGGACGTTTTAGAAACAGGTCAGGTCAAGAGTACCCGAAACCGACGAGCATGTATGAGGAGATTGATGAATGTGGATGAAGCAAAAGAGGTATGTCAGGATCGTAGCGAGTGGAACAAAGTAGTCTCTGCCTACCCCTGTGGGAAAGAGGCGTGACGATATGTATGTATGTATGTATTAATTATAATCATTTTATCATACTCACGGGAATATTCGTAATAGATAAGAGTGAGTGACAGTTTTAAATAGATACTTTTCACATTGTAATAGATTTATAATGGTCCTTCACTTGGATGAAATGGACTTTATCGCCAAGGCGAAGGAATTTAAAATCAGAAATTAAAAAAAAATGCTACGAAAAAAATGTTACGAAAATTACATAAAATACTGAATAATAAATACAAACACTAGGTTTTAATTTTGTTTACAACAATAATTAATACTTCTACATATCATAACGGTGGTCCAGTACATCTAATTGTTTTTATCGACATCGACCAAAGTGTGTGTCCTCGCACTATTAAGCTGTCAACGCATTTTTGCTTCCGCTGGCCGGGGTATGGTCATCATGGATCGTTATCATTATACGCGGGAACACTGGATGCGGGAAAACCACGCAGGTATTTAAAAAAACATATATACCTACATACAATCACGCCTGTATCACGAAACCTGACATACAAAAAACCATGATTACATCACACTGCTTCACACTCCGCAGCCACTTCTAGCAATAATTTAGGTTTGAACTGGTAAAATTGATCTAATCATAATGACAGACGCCATATTTAAAAAAAAGACCATGCAAATGATACACGCGAGTGTGGCAACCCAGGACGGTTCCGTTTCCGGTGGACAGACGCCGATTACTTTTTGTTTTTCCTTTGTGTATCCATTACGTTCCAATAAAATACATAACAAATTCGTCACGCCTGCGTTCCTTAATGGGGTAGGCAGAGCGCTCGAAACGCTACATAGATAGAACTATGGGACCTCTGCTAGCGCGCTGTACCAGGAGAGCATGAACGAGAGTAGCCAGCTGACTGAGGACAGACATGACGAATCTATAAGGGTTCCTTTTTTGCCATTTGGCTACGGAAACCTGAAAATTAGTATACAAATAGTACTATTAATTTTAACAGTTTACTAATTTTAACGACAAATGTTTGTCCAAACAGGTGTGCCAGTTCATTCTCGACGACTACGTGGCGAGCGGCCAAGGCGCTTGGGCCAACATTTGCGTCACACAACCACGTAGGATCTCTGCTGTTAGCGTAGCGGAGAGAGTGGCATCCGAGCGGTGCGAGGAGCTTGGGAACAGTGTTGGGTAAGTTGGTGACAAATATTTGTCCAATGCTAGTTCATTTTGGAGAGCGGGCTGGGAGCTTGGGCCAACATTTGCGTCACAGAGTCACGCAAAACATGAACTAGGTAACAATTTTGGATACCTATGTTGATGGCAGATTAGTCAAACGTTTGGGTCAATGTAACAAGGCACAAAAGTTTTTTTTTTTCAATGAAAGTTACCTAATAGAACCACGTACAAACCTTTTTTTTTTTTCAAGATAAACTCATCGCGTTTTTTCCTTTTCCCACAGGTACTCAGTGCGTTTCGAATCCATACTGCCCCGGCCGTACGGCTCGGTGCTGTTCTGCACTATAGGCGTTCTGTTGCGGAAGCTCGAAGGAGGCTTGAGGGGTGTCAGCCATGTTTTGGTCGATGAGGTAAAGTGTTATAGATTGTAGATTTTATTTTACAGATGAGTTAATAAACACATACCGTGAGACTCACGCATAGTGAAATAACTCGGATACACGTCTTTATCCTCCTAAAGCCCATTGTCCTATACATAGGACTAATGTCATAATATCTCCCGATCATGGGTCACGAATTGGCCCACAACATGTCGAGCTAATCTCGATATAAAGACGTGAGTGCCTTTTTAATTCTCTATAAGATGAGTCAATATTTTGTAGTTTATAAAGAAGCATTAGATTTATAATGAAATCAGAAAGTTAAAGCAGCCGTTTTTAGTACTAAAAAAGTATATCTGCGTATAAGTATAGACGTGATTGTATGAATATGCTACGATATTTTTTTGCATCAATTTTGTTGTCTTTCAAAACTACATTGATTTTAATTTTCAGTCTTTAATAGTCATAGTCATAGTCATATTGAAAACCACAAGGCATAGAAAAAACCCGTGTGGTGCCGACTTAGAATAGCACCTCCCCTTTTCTTTCCGTGGGTGTTGTAAAAGAGTCGACTCTGGGTAAGGGTTAGTGTATTGTGGGCGATGGGCTAGCAACCTGTCTCTGCAATATCACGTCTAACCATCTGGTTTACCCTGAAATTTCTAAACGTGGCACTAGATTTTTGAATTCATGTGCTCTGCCTACCCCTCTTGGGAATACAGGCGTGAAAATATGTACGTATAGAAATAAGTATTCACGTCCCTTTCTCTCCCCAGGTGCACGAGCGAGACGCCGATACGGACTTCGCTCTCATTCTACTTCGCGACATGGCCCATACGTACCCGGATTTGCGGATCATTCTCATGTCGGCCACAGTCGATACCACACTGTTCACTAATTACTTCGGGAATTGTCCTGTGATCGAGGTAAATATCCTAGATATGAAAAGATCGAAATATCCACGAAAAATGCCATAATAAAAATAGAAAATGTCAAAATGTGCAAAATTTTGCTGTACAAAATGGAAATCTTATTTTTTTTGTTGTGACACTTATGCATAACAACAATAGGGTCTTTGACAACAGTAAAAATAAACTATAATTTGTGGCCATCCTAACAGATTATAGGAAAATTAAACATATTTCACTTTCTTTTGTTCAAAATATTATGCATTTTTAGAGTATTTTGTTATATTAATTTCTAATATTCGTTAATAATGTATCTGTGACTGAAACGCTTGCGATTGATTGATGACGTCACATACCATGAAAGGTATCTGTGGTCAAAGTGGACATTGATAATTTGACATGACAATTTTGACAGCTTCTTTGTGTGGTGCCTTTGTTTACTTGCATTTGACGTCAAACACCGTTTTTGGCGTGAGTTTGAGAATTTGAACTTTAATATTTATTTTCTTTGTTAATACAGACAAGAATCCGGAAATACTAATATATCGTGTTTATTACATAATGAAGAATTTATTAAAAATATATTTCAAAAATGTTCAAAAACCCTATTTTACTATTTTTATACTTGATTTACTGACGAGTAAAAAATACAAATTGCTAAACTGGCTTTGACCCTGCAATTAGGTGAACATTTTTGTCTCTGAAAGTTATACAAACTAATTACAACGTAGGTACTTTTCTTTCCATAACACCCCGTCGTTTTTGCGTCGGGGGTTAAAAATAATGCAAGATAGTGAAATTATGCGGCATCAGAAGTGTTTTTAGATTTTAAGTGTTGATGCCTGTGTCTCTCTGCCTGTTAAGTCTTTGAATGTTATTCCAATAATTGAAGTGTTCATGATTGGTTTTGTCTCCATTTCTTCCGTGGATGTCGTAGGAGGCGACTAAGGAAATTAGTTAAGATATGCTATAGGTGACAAGCTAGTAACCAGTTATTATCAAACCGCGATTAGAAAGGGATTGAGCACATATGTCATTTTTGAACTAAATGCATGATATGACATTGTCAGTGGTAGAGTATGCAGATAAAGTAAATTGTTATTTTGGTACAATGAATTTCTAAAGCATGGAAAAAATATCAAATTATGTAGCGTTTTTCTATTGATTTCCGATAGCATTAAGAGATAATACTTCAGATCAAATAGAGTTACTTTCTTAAACCTGTAGCATTTTAAAAGTATTTTAAATATTTTTTATTTATGTATTTTTGAACAGCTACGGCAATTTGATAAAGCGAAATAATGTGGTTAGTGACAGATTTGTCAGATATGATATTACAAATTTTTATTTAAAAAAAAACAGTATTTACCGAGAATAGAGTTTAAATATGCAAATCATATTCAGCTATTAATTCTATTATCTATAAGGGTCTGCACTTATGAAGATATCAAATATTGGTTTATAATTATATTTAATCTTTTAATAAGTACAATTGTGCTAACGGTACTCTCGAATCCCTTTCTAATCGCGGTTCGATAATACTTTTATACCCTTTTCATCAATGGTTTAACTTAAAATGTTGCTTAAATGAGTCATAGTTTTACGAAACGTTTCATGTGCTCTGCCTACCCCTTTTCGAAACACAGGCGTGATGTATGTATGTACCTATGTAACATTTTTTTTTCTACACAGGTCCCGGGCCGTACGTTCCCGGTGCAACAGTACTTCTTGGAAGATTGCATTGAGCTGACGAAGTTTGTACCTCCGGTCGATTCCCGGAAACGGAAAGCGTCGGGCAAGAAATCCAACAAGGATGATGACGACGATGATGATGAAGGTAATACCACCTGAGTTTAAGTTCTTTTTTAACCCGTAAAAGGGCTTTATTTATTGGAGCATTGGAGTAGAGAATAACTGGCCCGAGAGTTGGACTCTTTAACAGAGGGTCCAGTGCCAGTGTAAAAAAAAATGAGTCCAACATCCCTTTCATGTAAGTTCACTTAAAAGTGCTGCACACCCGTTGAACTAATTGAAAACGCGTTTCTTGTATGACGACACTTTCTAATGTTTAACTTAGTTCTATTTATACAGTTTAAATTAAATTGTCCTCCCACCGTTACTTTTGAAATATGTACTTATTACTAAAATAATTCTGAATGAAAAGGTATGTACTATAAGTAAGTACTTTCAATTAAAACTATGGCGGACTCGGTATCATAGATAGTTATTTTTATACAACTCGACCAACTTATGTAGTTACAGTTGTCCGAACAAAATGTATGGAGTCAACCGCAAAATGAAATTTAGCTAGCTACGGAACTCTTTCATGTGCGTGCCCGACACGCTCTTGCTCGGTTTTTATTAAGTAATCTATCTGACTATTTAGTTTTTTAGTCGTCTAGCCTATTTTAATAAATCAAACTTTTTTTATTATTTCTTTTACCAGGTGTTGGAGTTGATGAACAAGAAGAAGATATGAACCAATCGTGTCGTCTCGGGAACGAATATTCGCCTCAGACGGCTCAGTCCATGGCTAAGCTTTCCGAGAAAGATGTAAGCAATCTTTTTCCTATCTCGTCAGATCATCGGTTATTTGAGTGCATAGAGGACAGAACCTATAGAATATAATGTCATTGAATTTGTTCGAATTCCGCCAAAGCATGGCGGCGCTCGCTGTGCTCTTATTGGCCGGAACAAGATCGCGCGTAACGCAGTGGCTTTTTCCTCTATGGTTATTGGCTCTTTACAGTTTCTGTGACAGTTTGTAAGTTGAAATGAACTGACGGTTTGCGGAACTGGGTGCCTATCATTGTTTCTCTAGTTGGTCTGTCCTCTATGTTTGAGTGGTTCGGATGGACTACCTGTCACTTTCTGACGTCTCTAGTTAGACAGTGACAGGTATGGTCTATTTCGCGTGCAATTCTACTCGTAGTCGCGCTCTCTCGTTCACACTGGTTTACAAAATGAACGAAAAGTGTTTTTCTGTTTTGTCATGGGGCACCTTTTACTTTTTTTTGCATTTGCTTATTTAAATATCATATAGAAATTTCAATTCCCTATCGTAAGAGGTACGGTGTGCTTATCGATACTAAAGTTTTCTCATTTTCACCTTTATGTTAGTTTCGAAATTTTTTTTACGCAATGTAAACAGTAGAAGACAGAGCACACGAAACTCTACACAGACTAAAGCAAGACTATCCTACGTTTCCCACTTCTAGCATACTTTTTAGGTTTTAAATCGGCAGGTATAACAGTGACAGGTTGCTACCCTGTCTCCTAAAATACACCTTACCCCTTAGTCGCCTCTCACGACATCCACGGAAGAACTAAGGTGTTATTCATAGTGAAATAACGGATCTACTCACGTTTTTTATACCGAGATTAGCTAGACATGTTTCGGGTCAATCCGTGACCCATCATCTGGAGAGGTGTTATTCTAAACGTCGGGTACCTTTAACTTAACTTTTAACTCCTTTCACAGCTAAGCTTCGAGCTGATAGAAGCCCTCCTGGTCTACATAGGCTCCCTCCAAGGCGATGGAGCAGTTCTGGTGTTCCTTCCCGGCTGGAACCTCATCTTCGCTCTGATGAAGCATCTGATGCAGCACCGGCTCTTCGGGGACCAGTCCAAGTATGTCATCCTGCCGCTGCACAGCCAGATACCGAGGGAGGATCAGAAGAAAGTGTTCGTTACACCACCGCCCGGGATTATAAAGGTGAGTGTAAAATATTTGCTACCCATTAACAACCATAAAACTATGCTATATGTTGCCATATTTTCCATTTACGATAAAAAAAAAATCTTTCGTAAGATTATTAGTGCGCGTTCATCCGCACTTTTTTTTGTCATTTATACGCGTTTAAAAAGCGAATCGTCGATGTTACTGTCCAAAGATCGTAAACTTCTAGTACAAATTCCATATTTGAATGAATCGATCACGATTACTGTCATTGTCATTTTTAAATCACGTCGCCGCTATTTCTTAGTTTTTGAAAATCGAATATCGGATAAAATTAAAAAATCTTTATTGGAAAAAAACCAAATATATTATAGCCGTCAAATGACTAGATTAAATTGAAAGTGGTGTGGTTAAGCCCGCGCTTCGTTTTTACCTGTAAAAAGCGCTGCGCAAACTTACCGTCACCGCTTAAAATCTGATCAAGTTTGCCGACCACTATATACATAGGTAAACATATCTGCCGCCTTTAAAATGACGGCAGTATTGGCAGTCTATAAATTTAAAATTGGAACAAAAACTTTTTTTTTCAGGTGATTCTGTCCACGAACATCGCCGAGACTTCGATCACGATCAACGATGTCGTCTACGTGATAGACTCGTGCAAGGCCAAGATGAAACTGTTCACGTCGCACAACAATATGACTTCGTACGCTACCGTGTGGGCCAGCCGCACCAATTTGGAACAGGTAAGGACATAATAATCATCCTTAGGTGTTGCGCAAACGACAGACTATCCGTGGCGTACTTTTTAGTCTGTGAAAATGGAGTCTGAGCAAATATATGCAGTAAAGCACACGACGCACAAAAAAGTCCGGCGCACAATGCATACAATCCACGCAGACTTTTTACACGCGTCGTGTGCGTTACTGTATATAATTCCATAGGTTCTATTTTCACAGGCTAAAAAGTCCGTCGCGGATAGTCTGTCGTCTGTGCAGGGCCTAAGTTAAAGCAATTTAAAAAAGAAGCTTAATTTGCCGTCATTTCTGTGTAGTATAATTCTTGGAAAACATCTTTCATGTTTTGTTTAATAATTGTTGTTTTTGGAGTGACTTTCTATAGTATTCATGAAAGTTGACATACAATTTAATACTCAAAAGGAAATTATGATAAACGGAGTGCCGTTCGATGTTGTAATGACAAAAACTGCGATAAATTATTTGTTACGTAAAAATCGAAGCTGTAATTTGTACGAAAGGGATTTTTGTATGTACAATGGAGGTTAGCAATTTTAATGCTTTCGTTAGAATTTATTCATTTACGTTATTTTTGTCGACTATTAGTACATTATTTAGTGATGTTTCAAATAGCACTCGCGTTAATGCAAGTTGTTGCCTATCCGACTTTTGAACCCATTTTAGCGTATTCATAAAATGTGAATAGATAAAATAAATCTACGAAACTGTACATAATTAGGTCTTAAAACACTCGTGTACTCTAATAACGACTCAATCGAAAAAACTCGGAAACACACACGTGTTTTAAGCTCCATAAAATGTACTTATGTGGTTAAGTACAAATGTCTGAAACAGCTTGTTTTTTTTTAGCGTAAAGGCAGAGCGGGCCGCGTTCGTCCAGGCGTGTGTTTCACGCTGTGTTGCAAGGCGCGTTACGAGCGATTGGAAGAACATCTCACAGCAGAAATGTTCAGGACGCCGCTGCACGAGCTCGCTCTAAGGTACATCCTACTAAATGGTTTTTTTTTGTTAGCCCTTAAAATAGTGGCATCTTCTTCTTTTTGTTACATTTTTCGTCTATTCAGGCAAAGGTACAGAGGCAGACCTAAGTGACAACTCTAATGCTTTTGAACATGAATGAATTAAAATATCTAAATGATAAATAGAGAAAAATCTGAAATAAAATTAAACTATGGATCTTTTTTTGATGAATTGATTCCTAAGCGAGACAAGCAAGTTTTAGAAAATCTTTGATTGCAATTTTATTTCTTTACATACATACAAACGTTACATAGTCAAAATCGTGGCTGTGCCACATCTCGTAGCCAAGAGATATAATAGTGACAGGTTTCGTGACTCCTAAAACATACCTTAACCTTCTTACTTGCCTCTTACACAGAAGAAATGGAAAGGTGTTATTCTAAGCCCGACACCACACAAATGTGATGATGAATGTTTTCTTTAAATAGACAATACGAACTATAGTAAACAGCAGCATTAGGACTACTAATGAACTGTAGTACACAGTATCAGACAGTTAGGAACTGTAGTATTTAGGGCAGTTTCCATCCAAAACATTTCTTTTTTTCACCCAGAATCATCCAGAAGTGCACGAAGATCTTTAATCGTCCTTTTTTTTCAGCATAAAACTGCTTCGTTTGGGTAGCATCGGCCACTTCCTCTCGAAGGCGCCGGAACCGCCGCCATTGGACGCTGTGATCGAAGCCGAGGCCATGCTGAGGGAGCTGGGCTGCCTCGACCAGAACGATGCGCTTACACCCTGTGGGACTATCCTGGCTAAACTGCCTATCGGTGAGTCCTGGTCACGACATCAATTGCACTTTCTTGAGACCAGTGTAAGGCAAGCTTTATCTTTAGCTTTGAACGCATCCGTTCCGTTCCTCTCGCTCCCTCCGCATCGCGCTCGGTCTCTCTCTCGCGCGCCGGTTACGACACGAACAAGTGCTCTCCGCTGTATTTTATGTAATACTAGCTTTCCGCCCGCGGCTTCGCCCGCGTGGAACTCGATTATATTGCGGTATAAAGCACAACTATAAGAAAACTTCTCGTTTCAAACGACACACAGCGCCATCGATCTATCATCTATCGATCTAACATCTATCGATCGATATCGATCTATCATCGATTTATATCGATCTATCAAGCAAACTATGTTTTTGGTTTCCCTCGGGAACATCAATTTTATCCGGGATAAAAAGTACCCTATTATTTAATCCGGACTTCTATCTTTATGTCTGCAAAATTTCAAAGCAATCGGTTCAGTAGTTACGGCGTGAAAGCGGAACAAACAAACAAACAAACAAACAAACAAACAAACAAACAAACAAACTCACTTTCTGACTTATAATATTAGTAATAGTAATTGTAAAGTTGTTTCTGGAGAATATATTTACTGCCGAGTACGTGCAGTTTACTTTCTGGAGACCCCACGCATCAATTCAGCATACCACCACGCTACACTAGGCTTTAAATACTTTAATACAGTCTGACGAATTAGATGGCATAATTTTAGAGAGAGAGAGAGATAGCAAATTGAGCGATGAGCTCACTACTCGCTGGACTGCCTCGTCTAAACAGCTCGAAGAGTCATCCTGGTCATAGCACCAATTGTATCTTCCCTATACTAGGTGACCAATATTTCATTACAATCAACTGAACACCGTGATCGTAGCAGAAGCAATGCTGCAAGGGTGAAGTTTGGTTCAACCAAATCGACACGCTCTCTCTCTACTGGACTACCTTGACTAATCTCATCCTGGTCATGGCACGATTTGTACCGTTCCGATCGATGATTCCATAAACATTAGTTAGTAACTGTTTTATAATAAAAATGTAAATTATAGGTCAGAAGGTAGCTTTTCCAACCACAAAACTGACTTAAATCTCTACTTTTCTCCCCTCAGAGCCTCGTCTAGGCAAGATGATGGTGCTCGGCTTCGTGCTCGGAGTGGGCGACGCCCTGACCACGATGGCGGCCAACTCGACGACCTTCCCCGAAGTGTTCGCCGTGGAGGGCCGTCGCAGGCTGATGCCGCATCAGCGCGCTTTGGCCGGCGACCGGGCTTCTGATCATGTCGCTATGCTGAATGCCTTCCAGGTAAGATTAAGACCGTTGTATCAGAATAGATGATAGCAGTACGTACAGGCGTTATATTGCTGTCTCTTTCTACTGTTGCCTGCTTGTCATAGATCGTAGAACTTTCACCAGGTCTTGCCGGTGGAGTGTATTTAAACTGCTGAATGGACAATACAGTGCAGTTTTTTGGGGTATCTCATAAAGCAACTATATTAATTTGCATTTTAGTGCCATACTTCTTCATGCAGGCTGAAAGGGTATACATCACAACTGTACTCCCAAATGCTGAAGGCAAAGCATAAGAAACGATGCATAGACAAAGCAATGACTACTTCACGTTTCGTAGACGTTTCTCACACAACGTAATTGGTATAATGGGACGCCTCAGATATCGAGGTAACGCCGCATACGTCATGTTTTTTCGTGCGTGCAGCCGGCTCCATCGAATTATAAGACGTTGTCACGTCAAAAAATTTGGTTCAACCTCGCCTGGACCTGGTCGCCTGAACCTGAAGCATACCTGAACCTATTCCGACTCGACGCCACACAAACTTAACGCTTTTTTTTCCTTATAGATGTGGGAGCGAGAGAGGGCTAAAGGCGAGGACGCCGAAATGTCGTGGTGCGAATGGAAAGGTCTTCAACAGACCACGCTGCGAGTCACCTCAGAGGCCAAATACCAGCTCATCAGTACGTATTTCATACAGTAGTTTTTATACATACATACATATTCTCACGAATGTATTCCCAAGAGGGGTAGGCAGAGCACATGAATTCAAAAATCCAGTGCCACGTTTAGCAATTTCAGGGTAACCAGATGGTTAAACGTGATATTGCAGTGACAGGTTGCTAGCCCATCGCCCACAATACACTAACCCTTTCCCAGAGTCGACTCTTACGACACCCACGGGAAGAAAGGGGAAGGTGCTATTCTAACCCAGCACCACACGGATACTTACTGTACGGATAGGATACTTACTGTATAATACCAAAAAAAGGTCAAGGTTTTTATTTAATTTTGAATTTTGTCTTAAATAATTACACAACATCACAATAATCTACAGTGGCCCGGAATCTAACTTGGCAAGATTTTAAATATAGAATGAATTCAAAATGGTGGTACAAAATAAGTGTTTGTTACTCAGCTAATGCTGGACAATGGAACCCACTAACTCATTTGTTTTAATTAGTCTTATTAAATTCGAGCTATATTTTTTTTGAGGTCATCATTTCGTTCCACCTAAAATATCCAAAATTGTATCAAGCTTTAACAATCTGTTATGTTGCCGTGGTAGCCTAGCGGTTCGACCTGTGGCCTCTCAAGCAGAGGGTCGTGGGTTCAAACCCCGGGCTCTGAATTTTTCGGAAGTTATGTGCGATATCGAATTTGATATTTATCACGAGCTATTCGGTGAAGGAAACCATCGTGAGGAAACCTACACACAGCGACGAAGTAATTCAACGTTGTGTGTGAAGTTCCCAATCCGCACTGGGCGCGCGTGGGAACTATAGCCCAAGCCCTCTCATACTGAGAGGAGGCCTGTGCCCTGCAGTGGGACGTATATAGGCTGATGATGATTCTGACTATCTCTTTCCGTGCAGATATTCTGACGACCGCTATCGGCTTCTCCGAGGAGTGCTGCGTGCCCCAGCGTTGGAACCCCACGGGCCCGGACCCAACGCTGGATTGTGTCATTGCCCTTATGTGCATGGGGCTGTACCCCAACGTGTGCCTGCACCAGGGCAAGCGGAAGGTAAGCATTCAGGGTGATTTAGAGATCGCAAGCTATTTAAAAAAAAACCAATTCGGTTAAAAATGGTTTTCCGTGCCCAGGATCATGGGCGCTTTTGATACCAATTGAAAAAAATCGCCTCAATTTTTTTATACAAATTTTGTGCTCATAGGCATAGGCCGTAACCACCATACTGAGTGGGAATTAGGTCAATTAGGGATCGTGGGCTTTTAAAAAAAAATCTTAATTCGATAGGAAAAAAAATTGTATGCTACCCAAAATCAAGGGCGTTTTCCATACAAATAAAAAAATGTCCCCATTTTTTTCCGTAACCACCATACAGAGTGTATAAAAAAAGTAACGGAATAGAGGAGTGTTGCGTGCCACAACGTTGGAACCCCACGGGTCCAGATCCAACACTGGACGGCGTCATTGCCCTTACGTGTATGGGGCTGTACCCCAACGTGTGCTGCACCAGGGCAAGCGGAAGGTGAGACCTGCTTCCACATTCAGGATGATTTAGGATCGTGGGCTACTAAAAAAAAAAGTTTTGATAAAAAATTGGCTGATAAATACCCAGAATTACAGGCGCTTTACCTGTATTCCAACGTCTGCCTACACTGAGATCTGCTTCCACATTCAGCGTAATTTAGGGATATTGAAAAAAATCTGTTAAAAATGGTTTCCGTGACCAGGATCATGGGTGTTTTGAATTTGAATCGTTTTATATAAAAAACACTTTTCTCTCAGTTCGATAAAAAATTGGTTCCATACTCAGAATCACGGGCGCTTTACTTACAAATTGATGAAAAAAATAACCCGAATTTTTCATACAAATTTTATGATCCCATTCCGTACCATACTGAGTGTATAAAAGAAGTAACGGAATGAAAATAATTCGTAAACCTTGATTTATTCCCTTAAAAAAAATCCTCTCGAAAAACGCTCGAGGATGTCGGGATGTGTTTTTTTACAAATACCTAGCCCTCGTTTTTTACTACACCCCTGAACTGTCAGGTTAGAGGAATATACACCTTTTAGCTAGTAGCTAACTAACTCGCCTATCTAACGCGTTCGAGAATTATACAAATCATTTTTTTTTTACTAATCTGACAAAATATTTCGTGGAAACCAACCTTTAACTGGGTACAAGGTATCCCCCTGTATTTTAATCTATTGAGTAAATCTCGAAATCCCCTCTTAAGATCCCCTACTACTATAGTCCATTTTCTTTAGTGCCTTATAAACAAGTACACTTCCAGGTGCTAACAACAGAGGGCAAGCCAGCCCTAATCCACAAGACGTCAGTGAACTGCAGCAACTTTGAGCAGAAGTTCCCGTCGCCCCTCTTCGTGTTCGGGGAGAAAGTGCGAACGCGAGCGATCAGCTGCAAACAGACCACTATGGTGGCGCCGCTGCATTTGTTGCTGTTCGCGAGCCGGAAGGTTGAATGGGTGAGTATTGCCATGTTTATTGTATCCTCTCTTTTTGTCGGTCTCAATAATTTAGTTTCATGCCTCTCAAGAGTTGGCTGTAAGAGATCCCTTAAGGGATAAATCCGCCTTTGTACTTTGCCGTCATTTTTATTTGTTTGTTTTTTGTATTTTGTGATTTTTACTTCCTACTACTTAGTATTAGTAAAGGCCGGTCGCGGAGCACAGCGAAATTTGAACGGTGATCCGGTGCTATCTGTCTCTGTCGCACGCGGTCAGTAATATTGCTTCACGCTCGTACTTGAGCACGTGCGTCAAACTGTGCGAGCGAGAGCTATATTATTGCACGCGTGCGACAGGGATAGCAGCGGGTCAGCGCTCGAATTTCTGTGTACTCCGCGACTGGGCTTTAGTAGTAGTAGTATTTATCAATACTACTAATAAAATATCAGTAAGGGGGGCTCCCATAAAACAAACATGTTTTTGACGATATTTTTATACGTCACAAACTGTTATTTACCGTTCCTTTATTTAGATAAATTGTCTAGTCAATGGTTTTTTTTTTCATCAAAAGCTCATAGTTCGTTAACCCGACCACAGATCGACAACATGGTCCGTCTGGACAACTGGCTGAACTTCGACATGTGCCCGCGCGCGGCGGCCATGGTGGCAGCGCTACGGCCGGCCGTCGAGAAGCTTGTGGAACGAGCCGCGGCCGAACCAGACGCAGCCTTACAGTTCTCACCGGCTGAACAGAAGGTAAGATTTGACAGGTTGAAGCCGTGATAGTAGACTGTCTCCGACCGTAAATCAAGAAACTTCAACATGTACTCGCGCGCAGCAGAAGGTAAGGGGAGATTTGACAGGTTGAAGCCGTGACGGACGCCGTGTGTCCGACAGTAGACTGTCCCTGACCTGTATGGGGAAAGACTCCAATAGAGAGATCTCACTCCAGGCAGATGTTATGCCTGGGAACCGAAGTCCGCAGAGAGAACGTAGGAGGTTGTATTCAATCGATCTTCGAATCTTCCATAGCGGGATGTAGGAAACCATTTTGGCAAAGTTCTACTACTTGATGAATAAAAAAATATCATGAAGTTACAATTTGTCAAAAGCTTTTTCATAAGACAAATGTAACCAAGTTTGAACACTGCATTTTTTTATTTCCCCATTAACATGTCTCCATGGACAGGGTATAGTTGAACGCTCCCTTAGGTAATAGGCTACCTTTTCACTATTTTTTTTTTCTTTTACAGCTGGTGAACTGCATAAAAGCCCTCTGTGTGACCGACGCGGGCGATTACAACATACAGCGTGATGTGGCAACCCCGATATTCAGGCCAGACGGGGCCAAACGAGGCCGAGGGTGGGGCACAAGCGGGCCCCGCGGGGGTTTCGGCAACCAAGGTGGATTCGGGGGCAACCAAGGTGGTTTCGGGGGCAACCAAGGTGGATTTGGGGGCAACCAAGGTGGATTTGGCGGGAACCAAGGTGGCTTCGGCGGGAACCGAGGTGGATTTGGCGGAAATAGAGGTGGATTCGGCGGGAACCGAGGTGGATTTGGCGGGAACCAAGGCGGTTTTGGCAACCGTGGTGGATTCGGGAATAGGGGGTTCAGAGGGGGTAACAGAGGAGGGTTCCGCGGTAGGGGGCAATGGTAGTGTTACCATTATTTGATTTTTAGACATGATTGTAATTTAAGATGACTATAAATAAATATTGACTACGGAAATACTGGCTTTTATTCCATTCACTCTCGAACACACACACACATTTCTTGGTAAAATAAATGTAAATGAAATACCCAATTATAAAACTAAAGTAATTTATTTTTAAATAAATCTTCATTACACTACAGTAGTGTAGAATAAACTTGGCATCATTCACATAAAATACTAGAAGGAAACACGATTAAATTGAAAATGCAATAAAATGCGAGACAGTGGCCAAAAAGCCACAGCCTTCGTCAGTCCACTGGGTTTTGGACGACTATCAATATAAATTCCTTGTCGGGAGCCACCATAATTTCACTCTTCTTGCTTCGGATCCTCAGAAACGTCAGGTCGTTAGTGGGATCCAAGTCTCTCACAACAGCCTGTAGTAAAAGAAAATAGTTTTTACTACTCTGAATCAAGAGTACAATCGATAGGCTTTTTCCATTTTATAAAGGCGCAGCGCAGACGACAGATTTTTTGTGCGATCGAGTCTGCGTGGATTGTATCCATTGTGCGTCGGACTTTGCGCGTCGTGTGCGTTACTCCATATATCCATAGGTTCTATTTTCACAGACTAAAAGTCCGTCGCGGATAGTCTGTCTGCGCAGGGTCTAAATAGGACAATTTCCACAATTTGTAAGTTAACTTCGAATCGTTTAGCTCGACCGGCTCTACGTAGAAATGCTAAAGCTGTGACGAGTTCGTAATCTCAGAGCCTGCGTAGGAACTAAGTTCATCTCAAGCTCTCACACAGGGGGCACTACGGGCGCAGCCAGGATTTAGTTTCGGGGGGGGGGGGGTTTGACAAAAAAACCCCAAACCCCCCCCTGGCTACGCCCATGGGGGGCACACCTATAACGAGCCGGTTTAGCACGTCAGGCCGCGAGTAGAGTTGCGCGCGTGATAGTGACCTATCCTGCGTAAGAAACGACTCGCACCTGTTACTGTTTTTATCCTATACCTTTAAACGAGCAATTCTTGTATATATATTTATAAATATATACCAGCTATCTCGGAAACGGCTCTAACGA
>BHDV01029564.1:67624-120208 GCA_005406045.1 Adoxophyes honmai
TATTAGTTTTACAACTTGTATTACCAGTATTTCAATGTATGCAAAAAATAATCCGAGTAAAGCTCGGTCACCCAGCTAGTTTAATACAACACGAGCAATCCACATGAACCCAGGGTGCCAACAATCGATATTCCCCCTAACAATAAAACCCCTTAACAATAAAATGTCTCTTGTCAATTTAGCATCTCATATAAAAAATAGACCATATCTACAGCAGTAAACCCGCGGTTTTATTCTCACATCGTTCAGGGTTTGTATATTAGTTTCATTTACCTTAGCTTTATCGATCAAGGATCCCATGAGACCCGCATATTGAACAGAGACATGGTTGTCCAAAGTAGTCTTGATGGGTATTCCCTCTCCATTGACCACAATAACTCCGGCCACTCCCTTGTGACAAGACAACTTACGGACAATCTCTTCGGCCTCGTTTGCCATTTTATTTTAGAATCCCTTTTTCTGGGACACAACTTTTGAATGCGTCAGTTTGAAGTCGCTTAGGTCCTAGTTTGTTTTTATTTCGTTTGTAGGTGGCCAGTGATGATGAGGTTTAATACGAGTGTGAATTCGATCGAATGATTTTATTATTGTAGCAGGCAACACCGAATTGAATGAATGGACACTAAAGGAATTTCTATTGGTTATTGGCTTTAGGTATTTCCTCAAATAAGGGACGATACATTTTTGTAGGTCTATGCTTTGCATCTCCACCAACCAACAGTTGAAAGAATTAATCTGACATGTTTTTACATAGGATGACTGAACAGCGGTCTCAACGAATGTCGTCTTAACACCAGTCCGACCGCCGTTACCTTGCCAGGCTGTTACTGTTGATCGCAGAATGTGGCCGACTAAAGTTCTTTATACATTTGCGGTCACCGCGTGCAGCATGTGACGAACGATTAAGTGTGATTGCCGCTTTATCTCAGTGGGTAACATGGGGCATCATTACATAATTTCAAAATTGGTAATTATTTAAATTCACTTAGAACCTTTAAAAAAAACTCAACCATCCAGACCCAACCTCTACATATTTCACTTGCTCTGGTTTTTCTGCCAGACTATACAAAGCTGTTTGACAAAAAATATTATATTAATTTAAATAATATAAAAAAATTAAAAAAAGCATACATACATAATTCTCACGCCTGTATTCCCAAGAGGGGTAGGTAGAGCACATGAATCCAAAAATCCAGTGCCACGTTTAGCAATGCCAGTGTAATCAGATGGTAAAACGTGATATTATAGTGACAGGTTGCTAGCCCATCGCCCACAATACACTAACCCTTTCCCAGAGTCGCCTCTTACGACACCCACGGGAAGAAAGGGGGAGGTGCTATTCTAACCCGGCACCACACGGCTAAATAAAAATAACACCACACACACGGAAAAAAACGGAAACACATTAAATTAAAAAAAGGTCAAATGAAAACAGAATTATCATAATAGTGTTTTTATTATCATATTTTTTATTTATTCAATAGAATTGCACCTTAGTAAATTACAATGAAACATTCATTCAGCCTTGTCCAACGTTACTGAATCAGAAATAAATACATCCTGTCCGTTCCTTTGTTTTCTCTCCACTTGTATGTACAACGGTAACCTCCCAGTCCTTAGCTTCTCCCTCTTATGTACTTTCAGTTGATGCTTCATCATTTGTTTCCGATATCCAAAAGCCTTCCCACAAATATTACACTCATGGTCTTTTATTCCTGTATGATCAACTTTAAAATGTAAGTCCAATTCCCGTTTAGTATTAAATCCACGCCCACAAGACTCACATTTAAAGTCGTGATCCGGTTTATGCGTGAGCATATGTTTGTTGAGGTTGCTTTTGCTTATGAAGCATTTAGCACACTCGGAGCATTGGTACGGCTTGTCTCCTGTATGACTCCTCATATGCATCTTCAGAGATTCTGCAAATCTACCTCTATAAGGACAAAGTGTACATTTGAAGGGTAAATGGTAGAAGTGTGTCATCCGGTGCCTAGTAAATTGTCCTTGGATGATAAAGTTTTTGCCACAAATGTCACACACATACGGCACACCAGGGTTGTGCAGTAGCAAATGCTTTTTTAGATATGATTCGGCATACAACTTGTTGCAGACAGGGCACTTTACTTTCATAGTCTCATGTTCTATGCTAACTTTGTGTTCACTGTACTCTCGGAACGAATCAAAACCTATGTTACAACGCTGGCAATAGTAATTGGGTTCCATTCTTCGGATTTTTTTTATCTTACGTTCAACATAATCAGAGTCATTGCTATCGATATTGTGGTCTGAATCATTGTCCTCACTTGTATTATTGTCAAAGTGTGTATTGTCACTTATGTTGTTGTTATAGTTTAAATGCAAACTGCTATTCGTTGACTTTAGGCTTTCCTCAGTCTGCTGAGCAGTTTTACGGAACAAAATCGCACCTTGTAACAGAGAATGACATGAAGAACATAAGTATTTTGGAAAATGGTCGTCCATTCTCACTTCAATGCCGGCAAATAAGTTCAAATCTCTAGAAATGTCTCTGGGAGGTTCTTCGAAAATTGGAATGTTGCCTTCTTTGAGGCACACTCTGCAAGTGTAGTCCTCGTTGATGTGTTCGATCTTCACTTCTACCTTAGGCTCATGGAAGTGTTTATTATCCCCATTACACGGTTTGCGGTGGCGTAAACGCTTGCAATGCAAAAGCTTCATAAGAATCAAGGGCCCCACCATTTTTCTTAGAAATATAATTGAGGTTGGAAGAATCAAATTTCCTTTGGTCTTTGTTCGATTTAGGATTCCGCAGATTAATACTAATCAGCAATTTTAGCGATTATTTTTCAAAGTTATTTGTTTATTCGACCTTTTGACACAAAACTTGACACAGTTGACACAATGATTTGAGTCACAGAGTAGGCAAGCAAGACATCGATCGATTGAAGAAGTTGTTCGGTTCGGAACGAACGGAACGTTTCGTTCATTTCATTTACATTTTTGGGTTATTTGCTTTTTATTCGTTTGTATCGAAAAGTTTATTTAGAGTGCATAAATATTAAGTAAATAAAAAATAATATAATATATTGCGTGTGTAATAAATCAAACCAAACGTTAAAACTTTAACATTGGGATTGATGTAATGTTTTGGTCAAATTAACTTTAAATCACTTGAAATGTGGTATGAAGATATAGGTACTATTTACTTTTAATATGCACGGATAACTATAACCTATAACACAGCTACTTAACTTGCTTAATTAACTAATTACTAAAACTAATTTAGAAATCCATTACTTAAAACTAAAAATGAGGGCCATAGAAAAATAAAACAGCACCAAGAAAAACTTATAAATGATTTATTGAAAACACACATACATACACTCGCACTTCCTACACAAATGATTCGTGTGAATAGTGAATAAAATAAAGAATCATCACTACATGGGATCGGTATAATTTCATACAATTTAATTAGATACCTACAACAGCTTTATTAAACAGAAGTGTGCAGAAATACCTAAACTGCAAATGATTGGAAAAATAATAAATTAATATTAATAATAATATTTACAGCCAAGGCGTTGGACATTTCCATATATTCCTGATCTTTTGATAAGTTTTACAGAAGTTAATAACTACACCAGAATAAAATTATGCTATTGTTGAAAAAATGTGATGATACAGTTTGGACCAAAATTTAATTTGTCATTTAGCAACGGCAGTGATGTTCCTTTCGTGTGGCCAGCCAAATTCAAAAACTACCATCGTTATTTTTTTTGGAAGGGAATGCATGAAAAATAGGTGTTTGCCAAGAAATTCATTTTATTATATAGCAACATTTTATTACAAACACCTTTAAACGACTGAAATTTGCTACTTTTCTCCAGTAATATGCAATCTTATGTGTTATGGTTAGCTTTTCTTAATTTGGACAGCCACAACATTAACCTTAAAAATAATCTAGTGACTAAGTCTAGATTTTCACACGGGAAGATTTTCGTTTCATTAAATACTAGGACAAGAAAAATAAATTATTATGTATACATACAAAATATTACGTAACACACTGAAAATGTAGACGTAAATTAAAATATCGATTACATTATCGATTTACAAACAATTATAGGTATGTTACTTTAAGTTAATGTAAAATAAATGGTCACATTGATCACACTAGCAAATATGTTTTTTTTTTTATAAAATAAACTTTGTAAGATGTGGATAAGAGACAAAAAGATACTATTTCGCACGGATGACGTCTGTACGCAATCTGTCTCAATTAATTTACATTAAAAAAAGTAATAGATAGGTATATTACATGTAAACTAACCCCACTTATTCAAATAAGGAAGTAATAGGTAACAGTATTTGACTTCATTCTCTGTATTTACTCTTTTTTTTAAGTTCTCCGAGTGTAGTTTGTACCAATCTGTCTTAAGAAAACTGAAATAACATGTGGTAGTTATGTCCACACAATGAATAACAAAACTAATTCAAGTCAGACTAATAAAATTAGGCACCACTTAATAAATATTTTCTACTAACTATTGAAATATTTTGTAATGAGAGCTTTTATAAAATTAATTAAGATATGTTTTTATTGCTTACAAAAATTTAAACGTTCAGAGACGCCATTTTGGATTTGTTAAACGTGTTGCCAATAAAAAAATACAGCTGTTTTACCTACGAATAAAATGTTATCTTCCAGGATCATTAAAAAGTAAGTAATTTAATTCCATATATTTTTAAGACAAGCTAATTATAATGCCAATTATGTTTTATAAATTTTGCTTTTTAATTTCAATAAAGGCACCACCATTATACAAGAAATTGTATCTAAATTTCAAATTCGAACAAGGAATGTTTACACCAGATCGTTTAAATTTAAAATACAGCGACCGATCGCGAGCGAGCCAACGATCCAAGGGTTTTCATTGGTTGATTGGCTCCCATTGACGATTCATTGGCCAAAATGTATATCTACAAAGGAACAAGTGCTTTATAAATAAGTGACATTCTGTTCAATGTACTGTTAGTACCTACATATACATATTTGACTGTTGCCAGTAAAAATAAGTTACGTAACTTCAATAAGACTATAAGATTCTCTTCTTCGTGATATAAATAGACCACTCGCATACAGGGACCCATTTCTCTATAGAGATTAATCCATTTTATTTGTATTTTTTCTCACGTTTATTTATAGAGATAACTCAAAGACGAAAAATTTTACCTTTCGACAGTAAAGGCACAGCACAATACCACAATTGCAAAAAATAGGTAACATTGCCATTTTAGTATCTGAGATATTTTTTACCGTAGATCCAGTCAAGTCTAAGTATGCCAGTAATCAATTCACATCACTAAGTCTTAGGCTGAATGTCCACTGGAGCGGAGCAGCTGCAGATACACATCCACCAATAGAATTGCATCCACTGAGAAGTGGAGATTTTATGTAATAGGGTTGTCGACTGGGTTATATATGTAATTCTAATTAGTCCGTTAGTTAGATTATGGAAAAATATGAGCCACGTGTTTTTTGGTTTAACAAATAACTAGACATCGACAAAGTTATAGATCAAACTTCCGAAGTAGGGGCTTGTGACGTCACGCCTAGGTAAAAATTGTACCAAGTAGCGACGTCACGCGAAACTTTTAAGCGCTGTATAATGGTCATTTCTTCTTTGTCAAAGAAAAAAAAATGTGTTTCATATCTTTTGGTAATCTATCTGACGGACTAAGGCCCTGCGCAGACGACAGACTATCCGCAACGGACTTTTTAGTCTGCAAAAATAGAACCTATGGAATTATATGCAGTAACGCAGACGACGCGCAAAAACTCCTGCGCACAATCCATGCAGACTTTTTGTGCGCCGCAGACTCGATCGCACAAAAAGTCTGTCTTCTGCGCTGCCCCTAAATAGATTTTTTTGTCGTCTACTCTATTGTGGATTTTTATCTCGCTCTCCGCTCCAGTAGACCGCCTTAATCTCAAGATTCTCGCCCTCCTCAGTACAGCCTCTTCCGCGAGTGCTCCTGCCGTTTCTGGTACCACATGATGCCCAGAACCACGAGGACTATGACCACAATGGCGACGCACATCATCCATAGGAAAGTCTTGACTCCCGACATGGCTGGCTTTGTATCTTCGATCCGTTCCCTGGGCGCCTCGAAGGTCTGAGCTGACGGGATGATTTGGGAACGGTCCTCATCTTTGTCTTGCTGCAATAGAACAGTAATATTAAGGCCCTTCTAAACGGGCAATATTTTACTGCAATTTGTAGGCGGCAACTATTGCTAGCTTGCTCTTACTTCATACACTAAAGCAAGATGCACATAGTTGCCCGGCCACAAATTGCAGTAAAATGTAGCCCGTTTATAAGGGCCTTTACAAATGCGAAAGTGTGCGTGTTCACGTATGTTTTTTGCCTTTTCACGCCCAAACGGCGGGATTAATAGGGACGTCGACTGAGTTTAAAATATGTAATTCTAATTAGTCCGTTACTTAGATTATGGATAAATGTGAGACATGTGGTTATTGGTTTATCAAATCATCAATCTTCCGGAGTGGGGGCTTGAAATTCACGCCTAGGTAAAAATTGTACCACGTCTCACAAGCGTGATCAGCTCACAAATGTAAAAGGAGTAAAACTCGAAAATCGTGACGTAATTTATGGGTGGCCTTTATAATAAATATTGGATACCTTGCAAGTAGGTATAATAGTTAAACGATAATTATAAAGAAGTAACAGAACAACTTACAGTCTCCAGTAGGTCTAGCTCATACATCTTGATGGCGATGATATCGTGGTTGTCGCTGAGGTCACCGGTGGTGGCCGACGCGCCAAAGAAGTACCCGGTGGGTAGCAACACATTCTCCACTCGGAGGCATTCCTTCCACGCGTTCTTGCCTTCCAAGTCCGTTTGCACTGGAAGAAAAATCGACTTCACTGGCTGGCCATAAAAAAGGGGATACAAGCTTGGTGGCCATGGACAGTTGTTGGCATAACGCACTTATACAATAGCAAACTTTATCAGCTATAGACAGATGGGGTCTCGGTAAAATGCTTTCGTGTAGGGGATCACCCGTGACGCTCGTCTAATAAGAAATTGTATGAACACCGCTAACAGGCGCGGGCGCGTGCGACGGAGTTTAATACGCGCCGCGGGCGGCGGATGTCCGCTCCGTGTATTCATAATACTAATAATACTTGTAGCGCTAACGCCTATACCTTATCGGTTTAGGTAGTTAAAACAATATAAACAATCTTGACATGTCTTTTTATTGAAATACACAGTCTAAAAATGAAAATCGTTACACTATACAATTCAATTATGAAAGTACCTAAATGACTTTTTCATACCTAAATTGTAAAATGTAAAGATTTCGATTTATAAAGTGTACGTTTAAATAAAAAGATACTTCAAGATTGTTTACATTGTTTTAACTACCTAAACCGATAAGGTATAGTTGCGGGTATTTTAGTAACTAAACGTGTTTGAACAATGAAAAAGCGACCGCCACACAACCTCCTGGCAGACTTTTGGCCGCGGACCACGGAGAAAAAGTTGGAAGTTGTATTCAAGCACCCGTTTACCGAAACTCCATCACCGCGATGTAGAACACTTTTTGACAGTTGACGTCGTAGATGACGTTTGCAATTCCACTACTCGACGATAGGTGGCGCTATGTAATAAAAAAATAGTCACCGATAAGCGTGTCGTCCTTGTAAACGATGCTGAGATGCGTGTCGTGGTTGAAGTTCCGGAACTTGGCCTCGCAGCCGGCCAGCTGCGTGTGCGTGCCGTCGCGGTCGTGGTCGTAGTGCAGGCTGCCGTTGTTGATCGTCGCCGATATGTACGGGTGCTGGTGCTGGGAGACAAAAGACATTAAATGAAAAAACTTAGCTTAATCAGAGTTGTAACTGGACGTCGCATACGACGCTATTCAAACGCGACGACACGAACCCCAGTTTCACAGAGCATTGCCAATTTAGCAACTTTGTCGCATGAAGTGACGATTTATACTCAAAAAAATCATTTTTTTAAATTATGATCTTTCACTTATCAATACATCGCTAGCCGCTAAATCTAAAGCGAAAGTCGTCACTTCTAGCGACAAAATCGCTAAATTTGCAACACACAGAAACTCGCGTTGTCGCGTTACTAGTGGCGTGGCGATCCGCACCCCATGTACGGAAGGCCTGAGCCTTTAATGCAGTATAATAATTTCAAAAATCTTAAAATTTTAAAAGAAACTACCTAATTAAATTAATGATAAACTAAAACTACCTATCCCTACCTATAATACATCGTCAAAAGAAGATTCTGGCGCCGTCCCCAAGACGCTGGCCGCATTACCCCGCTGCACAGCTATCCCTAGCCTTTGAGCGAGGTAAGCGCCAGCTCTGGGGTCACTTGATGCCAGAACCAGCCTTTGCACAAGTTTTCAATTAACTTTTTTAACCGACTTCAAAAAAAGGAGGAGGTTCTCAATTCGTCGGAATTCTTTTTTTTTATCATTTTTTTTTTATGTGTGTTCGCTGATTACTCGAAGACGCCTGGACCGATTTCAAAAATTCTTTTTTTGTTTGAAAGGGTATAGTTTCCAGGTGGTCCCATTGCCAGCATATCTTGATCTGATGATGGAATATGAGGGAAGTCGAGGGCAACCCTCAAATTTTATTGGCACAGGTAATGTTTTTAGTACATTTTTCAAAGCTACACCAGTAATGTGGCACTGGATTTTTGAATTCATGTGCTCTGCCTAACCCACTTGGGAATACAGGCGTGAGAATATGTATGTATGTATGTACACCAGTATTTACGTCTGGCAGTAAAAAAAAAATGACTGAGCTGATGATGGAAGGTCAACTCCTTAATGCTTAGGAGTTAAAGGATAATTCTTTCAATACTTAATGCACCTGCAGACTGGAAATTATAATTTCAGTAATTAGTGAGGCCTGCTGGTGATGGAAGGTCACCCTCATTATTAAACAAATGCTTTCAGTATAGCCCAAATTTGAAGTCGGTTTTTTTTGTTTAAAATTATATGTATTCAAAAAAATTTTAGCCTTATTTTACTTACATTATGCGCCCCATTGTGATTGCTGTAAGTGTCCAGTATAATAGACAGGCCCTGGTAATAGTCCTTGCTCCCAAACACAGGCCCATACTGCATCCGGTCCTTCACGTACCACAGGGCGAAGCCGTCTCCGAACAGGTCCTTGCCCCGGCCGTGGACTTTGAACTGAACTTGGACCTCCCAGTTCCTCGTGTAGCACGGCTGGGGACAAAACGAGGAACTGATGAAAAACGTAAAATCCTTACTAATATTATAAGTCAGAAAGTGAGTTTGTTTGTATGTTTGTTTGTTTGTTTGTTCCGCTTTCACGCCGTAACTACTGAACCGATCGCTTTGAAATTTTGCAGACATAAAGATAGAAGTCCGGATTAAATAATAGGGTACTTTTTATCCCGGAAAAAATTGATGTTCCCGAGGGAAAACAAAAAAATAGATTGCTTGATAGATCGATATCAATCGATGATAGATCGATATCGATCGATGATCGTCCGATAGATGATAGATCGATGGCGCTGTGTGTCGTTTGAAACGTGAAGTTTTCTTATAGTTGTGCATTATACCGCAATATAACCGAGTTCCACGCGGGCGAAGCCGCGGGCGGAAAGCTAGTGTAAATATAAAACTATACACACTAATCATTGACATTTATAAATAATTAAGTAAATTTCTATCTGTCGATCCCTATATGGCGCAGCGCAGACGACAGACTTTTGTGCGATCGAGTCTGCGGAGCAATAAAATTTCTGAATGGCGCGCTGACAGTTTCCATTCAGAGTTTTTATTGCTACGCAGAAACGATCGCACAAAACTCTGTTATCTGCGCTGCCCCTATTGCTGCTCCTCTCTACTACTCAAAGGTTGACTGACAGAGATCACTTTTGGGATAAGTCCACCTTTGCATTTTGTATTATTTATTTGTGACTTAACCATACCCTTTTTTTTCTTTTTGTACCTTAAAGAGTTTTTTTTTAACTTACAATAATGTGAACATAAAGAAAGATGACAAATATGATGTAGAAGGTGTATTACTGAAACATATAGAAAAAGAAGTAGTGTGATGAGAGAACTAGCTAAAATGAAATTAGATTAGAGAAAAGTATGCATATTAGAGAGGATGGATGAAAGAAAGTTTACTTTTATGGATATAGTTTCAAGACCCGAAACCAACGAATGTGGAAACAATGAACAAAGCATGATTGGTTACCATTGTAATCAGCAACGACCAGTCAGTAAGGCAACAAAAGAATGATTCATTCTCTTATAATATTTAGTTGTACTATAACAAAGATTTGCTACAAACAAAGACTGACACTATGACACAGATTTTAGTCTCGGGCATAGATCACAAATATTAATAGATAAAGCATGTACTGTGGGTATGTTTTGTATAGTTAAGTAATTTGATATTTGTGTTGTGGGCTTATATTAAAATTATTAATTAGTTTAGAATAACACCTCTCCATTTGTTCCGTGGATGTCGTAAGCGGTGACTAAGGAAGTCGTTTAGTTACTTATAACCACGGTCGCTGTAACACGACCGAAACGTCGAGGTAATTAAACCAATGTGATTAAGCCCTTTAACTTGTCCTTTTCATTGATTCTGGGTGTTTAACGTTTTCGTTAATTGAATTAAAAATTGAAAATACATTTAAAATAAGTAGGTACCTAATTAATTTCTTTCAGTGTTATTACTAGCTGTTCAGCTGAAAACCACACCTGCTGACACAACATTAATAAATAAACGGTAAACATACGTAAGTAGTGACGTAGAGCAACAATAACAAATTAGTGCCAGTCCAATCAAAAATAAAGAATAAAACTGGTCAACAGAAGGCGCACTTTTATCGAAATAATGGCTATTTAGCATTTCAACATTGAAAGGGACCTTGACAGAGGCATTGGAACAAAGCTAATCAGATCAAGGTCGAAAACGGAGGAATTGTTGTAAAAACGTTATGCAAAAAGTAAACACATTGCTATTAACAAATAATGAGGAGTGAATTAGTTGTTTAAACTATCAAAATGGTTGCTCTCTTAGCAACATTAATTGCAAAATACTAAAATGCCAATAGATCCGCTAGTTTTATTGTAATATTCACAGAATACTAGACTTTCTTAGTAAGTAAGTAAATATTTTATTGTAAAAAAATATTAAACGCAAAAAACGAACAAGACGGTAAAGAACAAAGGCAGACTTATCCTATAAGGGATCTGTTACTGCAAACCATTGTAAGACAGAGAGGAATCTCAATTATTGAGAGAAAAATATGGAGTATTTCATAAACTTGTTAGACACACATGTCATGATTATTTAGTGTAACTTGTTAGACACATGATTATTTAGTATTTTGGGAAATGGATGCATATTTTATAACACCCATCATCCGTCAATGTCGTAAGAGGTGATTAAGGACGCAGGTTTTTTTTTTTTTTTTTAAATCTGATTTTTAAGGAGGCTTCGCACACTTCAAGTGTACATGTCGGGACGCAGGTTAAGATACATTTTAGGGGACAGGCTAGCAACCCATCTAGGATTTTTGGACCTGGCTTTTATTCAGATTTTGCTTTTATCATTTACTTTTAGTACTAACTCAATTCAACACAAATTCACATTCAGATTTTTAATAGATAAGATTTACTAGATAATGATAGAGTAATACTGATTTCAATCTGATGGCCGAACAGCTTAGAACCTGACTATGAAGCTAACATATTACAATCTTATAATAGCAAGAGTGATTTAAGTGATGATGGAATATTGGGGACAATTATGTTTATGAGCAACGAGGAAGGAAAGGAAAATAATACAGACAGAAACACTGTTTCTAAATTTATCCATGTGCAAATATTAATAGACCAGTTAAGATTTCCATGGTTATTTATTTCGTTAAATGGAGTGGTGTTCTAAACCTGTTACCACATGGTCCGGTACATTATGATTGGAAATTTTATCAGATTTTTAGTCATTTTATTGCGGTTTTGAAATGAACATTGGATGTATTGTAACAAACAATGTAAAAGATTTTATCTCCTATGACCTTGCATTGTCATGATTTTTATAGTTATCAATGATCATAATGGATTTTATTACTATACTATGAAACATTGTATACTAAAATTGAATTGATTTTTGAATGAAGTGAATTTGATTTGATTTGATTTGAACTCAACAGAATTAGTAAATATTAGCTGTTTCCTGCGACTCCATCTGCATAGAGTTGTTTTTTCACAAACCCACAGGATCTTTGTATTTTAGATTTTAGACTATGTCATGTTTTGTGAGCTCTGCTTAAACCATTTGGATATTAGGTGTGATGTATAAGTATGAAATTGTTTCACCACATGACAAGTTACATTATCTATTAAAAGATTAACATTGGCAAAGTATTTATAAATGCTGCCAAACTATACAATGTTAAGGCATTTCATTGCAAATTGTGAACAATTGTAAATAGAACAAGATTTCCAAATAGGAAAAGTTTCAATTTTTTAATTTAATTTAAAAGTACCTATTTCCAAAGTAAATAGGTAAGAAATGATTGCCTTCGAAAACCTATTGCATGAATTTTAATTACGAGTCATAAAAAAACCTAACATGCAAGGCAAACTAGCCCTTAGCTCGCAGTGTATAAAGTGCACATAAAATAGCTCATTTGTGGCCTAGTGCTTAATACACACACCGATTATGTTCATATTCCTCGTTATCGTGGTATGCACAGCCGCGATAGCAAATAACTTACAACGGTGTTCCAAATAGCCCCCGACTTCGACTGCAAATCGGGAGTCAAACGAACGTAGTTTGTCGTAACTATTGTGCTACCTAGAAAGTCCCAGTAAGGCACCGACATTCCACTTCCTGAAATTAACCAATAAACATTTTTAGATACGTATTTATTTAATTATATTCACTGTAAGAGCAAAGTCAATAGAGTCACAGGTCACTCACCCTGGTACGGTTTCGTTAAAGAGTGCTCTCGCCTCACGTAGTCCCGAGTGTTCCATTCTGCTAGGATAGGACTAAAAAATAGGGCCACTAGCAAGCACTGTGTTAGTTGAAATTTTATTTGTTGCATTTTTCTAGAGAAAAAAACTGCAAAATCGGCTAACTCACGGACTCATGTCAAAATTACGAACTGACGGGACGGCTGGCAGCCGCTTAACAGTGTTGCAAGATGAAAATTCTGTAATCTACTATTGTAATAAAACGAAACGTTTATCTTAAAGAAATATCAATACAAAGTTACAAACCAAAACAAATACAATCCAGTGCCAAGATGCAGACTCAATGAAATTATTGGTTTTTAAAACTCACCTGACTATGTGACACTTTATGCATAAATTATAGTAGCAACTCCAGTTTATTTTTAGCAATCAATTCATATTTTAACTTTACTTTTAGTTGAATCAAAGACAAGACAACGCCATTGTATTTAATCCTTATTTATCAAAATGAAAGAAAATAATTTGTAATGCATGGAATATTAAAATATTTTCCTTATAAAATATTAAATAGTCCTGTTTGTTGAATTTATTGCTATACGTTGTCGGTTTAGGTAGTTAAAACAATATAAACAATCTTGACATGTCTTTTTATTGAAATACACAGTCTAAAAATGAAAATCGTTACACTACACAATTCAATCATGAAAGTAAATGATTTTTTCATACCAAAATTGTAAAATGTAAAGATTTCGATTTATAAAGTGTACGTTTAAATAAAAAGACACGTCAAGATTGTTTACATTGATTTAACTACCTAAACCGACAACGTATAGTATTGTCTTGTATTTTTTCTATCATTAGAACATTTAGAAAAGAAATACAACAAGTGATTAATTACTATTAAAAATGAAAAGTAATTCTGTCTGTCTGTCTCTCTGTGTGTATGTATAGCGCTTTCGTGTAAAAACTACTGAATTAATATTTATGAATTTTAGTCCACAGATAGTCTACAGATTGAAAAAGGACATCCTTAGGCTACTTTTTATTGCCAAAAAAGGTGGCAAACTTGGCAAAGGGTTAAAAGGGGGGACAAAACTTGGATAACCAAGGACAGTTTTCCACGCGAACAAAGTCGCGGGCGCAGCTAGTATTATTATTATCCACAAAACGTGATAAATTAAACGTATTGACATAAAATTCGATCATTTAAAATATTTAAATAGTTTTGATGAATTTGATGTAAAATCAAAACAGATCTCTGGTACTGTGTCAAGTTCATCCAATAATTTAAAAAGTAAAGTACTAGTATCACTCTTCTGCTATATCATTGTAAAAGATTACTATGTGGTGTTATAAAATTGTTTGGTCTCACACATTCGATCTCGATCTAATGCAAGATAAAGTTGATGATGTCCTTTCTCTGACAACAACATTGATGACACATTTTGTAAAACTTGAATCAGCCGTTGAAGCATGAAGAGGAAAAAAACCGACAGATAAGGAGATAGACGGAAATACTTTTGTGTTCATGAAGTCGCACATCATGTCAAATAACTACCAAACACTAATTTATTATTACGTTGGTAACATTATCGTTGACGTCAAACGTCAAATGTTGTCAGTTGTCAACGCACATCTATTGAACACACCGCCATCTAGCAGGTTATACGACAACTTTTACGACCAAACAAAATCCCCCTTCACCCGTAGATAGTATGGAGTTAATATGCTAGATGTCGCTGTTATCATAAACAGTATTCGTGTATTTGTGGAACAATTTTACATTACATACATACATACATACATACATATTCTCACGCCTGTATTCCCAAGAGGGGTAGGCAGAGCACATGAATTCAAAAAATCCAGTGCCACGTTTAGCATTTTCAGGGTAATCAGATGGTTAAACGTGATATTGCAGTGACAGGTTGCTAGCCCATCGCCCACAATACACTAACCCTTTCCCAGAGTCGACTCTTACGACACCCACGGGAAGAAAGGGGGAGGTGCTATTCTAACCCGGCACCACACGGGGAACATACATACATAGTAGTATTCAGAAAGTAGTAGTTAGTTGCATTGCTATAATTATTTACTAGTTTTACACCGTTCACATGTTGATCAAGTGATTAGTAAAAATTATTTAAGCTTTTTTTAACTACATACTTTCTCAGGCCTCAGCGGTAGAAAAGCTACTTTACTTATGTTAGCTGCAGTTCTCGCTCTACCGGAAAAAGCCAACAGAAGGACATAATTAAGTACTTACCAAACCCTACCCTACCCTACCCTACTAATCAAAAAATAATTTTTAATCTTCGGCCGGAACTTCTCACACATTTTTTATATTACATACTAGCTTTCCGCCCGCGACTTCGTTCGCGTAAATTTCGGATTTTGGGGTCGTAGGTTTCTGAGCCTATTCATTACAAACAAACAAAGTTTTCCTCTTCATAATATTAGTGTAGATGTAGGTATCATGTAAACCCAAATATTATACGGAATCCTCTTTTTTTTTCAAATAAAATTTAGCCTATGTTACTCGTGGATAATGTGGCTTTCGAATGGTGCAAGAATTTTTGAAAACGGTCCAGTAGTTTCTGAGCCTATTCATTACAACCAAACAAACAAACATACAAACAAACAAAGTTTTCCTCTTTATAATATTAGTGTAGATGTAAATATGTGAAGTTACTGCAATATCACGTTTAACCATCTGGTTACCCTGAAATTGCTAAACGTGGCACTGGATTTTTAAATTCATGTGCTCTGCCTACCCCTCTTGGGAATACAGGCTTGAGAATATGTATGTATGTATGTGAAGTTACGGATTGAAGCAGTGATGTTAAATAAATACACATTATTCAATCAATATTACAGCGACAATGTAGAAAAATTGGTTACCGGAAGCATTTATGGTGCGCGGATATCTCTTTAGCAAATCCACGCGCGCCTGGGCCCCAAGGATCAAGGGTTTCAACACCAAATTAAAGGAGTAAATAAAGTAGCCCTCATCAAGGGCTACGCATTTACGACGTTTGTAGTCGTCCACAATCCGTCCGTTTGCTATTTGCAAAGACCCGAGAAGCGGCGAGGGTGTGTGGGAAAGAGGGTATGTACCTATGTGCCGTAAGTCTGGCTTGGTACTGCGTCGTTGTTATAATGTAGGTAAGTCGAGGAAGGTTGCGTTTAATTGTCCAATGTCGGTCACCATTGTGGGAAATATTAAACAGGGATTATCTCTCCAGGCAGATGTTATGCCTAGACCGAAGTCCATAGAGAGGAAATTGGAAGTTGTATTTATGCAACTGTTCGTCGAAACTTCATTAGCGTGTTGTGGGCTCGTTTAGTTCGGCTATTCGACGCATGTGGCGCTGGGGCGCTACAGGTATCCACGCAGGTTCGTGTTCCGGACTATTGTCCTGCCTTGCTGCCACTGAACGAGTGTCATGCCATTAGCCCGCTGCCATCCAAGCATGCCATTTATGCAAAAAGGCTCCTTAGAGCAGTTTTATACGTCATTTTCGAGTCTACCAGAGCTTCAGAAATACCATCCTTGCCAAAAAGAATGCGTTGCAAGAAAATTGGCAGAAAGTTTTTTTAAATACCTACCTACTAGTAATTAAGTCGATGTAGGTATTGTTAAGTTCCGGCGTGAGTGAGTGATTTCAGACTGGCATGGTATTTCCAAAGCCCAGGTTCAAGGTGTCAACGTGCAACGGAACGCAGTATTCTAGGTGTTCGAATAACCGATCGAATCAGAAACACAATACTGCGCTCGAAAAACCATTTTTTTTCCACATTTCCCAGTGTTTTTTCGCTCCTGTTGGTCGCAGCGTGATAGCTTAAAGCCTTTCTCAATAAATGATCTATCTATCCAACACAAAAATATTATGTTTTTAAATTCGAACCAATAGTTCCTGAGATTAGCGCGTTCAAACAAACATACAAACTCTTCAGATTTGTAATCTTTATAATATTGGTACAGTTGTGGGTCATGTGGGTATCAAGTCCGCCAAGCTGAAGTGGGACTGGGCCGGACATGTCTGCCGCATGCACTCAGACCGATGGGCACGAATTATTACTGAATGGGTTTTCCGAGGGGTGACCAAAGGACCACGGGCAGACCTAAAAGAAGACGGCGGGATGACATGGACACTTTCCAAGATGCATAAAAGATGGTGGCGTTCCGCGAACACTTTTCAAGACGATTGGCAGGTGCGAAAGGATGAGTGGCGGAAGAAAGGGGACGCCTTTGCCCAGCAGTAGGATATACTATTAGGCTAAATAGCAGGTATTTCTGACTGGTATGGGATCTCAGACGGGCAATTATTTCAGACTAGTATGGGATTTAACCTAGTATCATTAAACCATTGGAGTATTTAAAGTTATTGACATTTTTCGTCTAACATGGAGCAGTATTTCCAAATGGTCTGCCAAATCGACACCCAGAGTTCCAACTGCTAGAAATAGCCTTAAAACCGTTCAATAACAAATCAATCACGGGCTAAAATTAGCATGACGGCAAGGGCAGGCTTTCTCCACTTCTCCACATGATGGATGCGCCACTTTCTCCACAAGTGGGCCTGATAAGGTCAAAGCCGATGTCAATGAACTCTAAATTTGGCAACTTTTACCGCGTCTGGGGTACAAGTGGCCTGTAGTTGCGGCTAGTTCTGTGGCCTACTTACGGAGTCTGAACTGCCTGGTGCCTTCTGGTTTAAACAGAGCAACAATTCTCTAGACATATTCACGAGTTCCATATCTCTTAAGGAAAAAGGGACCATTGTAGGATCACTTTTGCCGTGTGGTGTCGGGATAGAATAACACCTCTCCATTTCTTTCGTGGATGTCGTAAGAGGCGACTAAGGCGACTAAGGCGACTTTAAGTATGCTTTAGGCGATAGGCTAGCAGCCTGTCACTATTCTATCTCTTTCATCTTTGCAAACCTAAAACTATGCTATAAGTGGCTGCGAAGCGTGTTATAGTCATAATAATGGTTTTATCTATGTCACGTTCTGTGTGCTCTGCCTATCCCATTTGGGAACATAGGCGTGGTTGACAACCACTGGTTGTATGTATGTAGGATCACTTCGTTTACCGCCTGTCAGTCAAGACCCGTTTTCCCTGGAGACATTGGGACAGTCGTCGGCATTTAATATGGCAAGATTTCGGGGACTGTTCAAAATACAATGGTCCCTAAACACGTTACCTGTGCATGCATCACATTTGCTGCATTTCGAGGTACAGTCAGCGTCTGATACATGGTTACACTTTGGTACTTTGTCACTGTGATCGCAGTGACAATTTCATACTAGAGTTCAAATATGAGGTTAATTAGAAAAGGTACTAAAGTGTATACAATACATGTATCAGACGCTGACTGTACCACTGAGTGCAACACATAATAATATGATACTCTGCCCTTTGTTCCTATACGAGCTGATCAAAATTTGCACGTCTGATCTAGATTATTTTCATTTGCTTTCACGTACTAAACGATAATAGTTTCCGTGTGGTGTCGGGATAGAATAACACCTCTCTATTTCTTCCGTGGATGTCGTAAGAGGCGACTATGGAAGTAGGTTTAGGTATGCTTTCGACGACAGCCTAGGAGCCTGTCACTTTTATACTACTTTTTCTATCTGTTTTCAAACCTAAAATTATGCTAGAAGTGGCTGCGAAGCGTGATATAGTCATAACAATGGTTTTGTCTATGTCACGTTTCGTGTGCTCTGCCTACCCCATTTGGGAACACAGGCGTGATTGTATGTATGTATAAAAGTAGTAAATTATAGAGCTAACATTGCGTATGGGGTACCTGGGGACTTATTATTAAATGAACTATTCCAACCTTAACCAATTAAAATAAAAAAAATGCACGAGAGGATTATTTTTAATTGCCAGCTTCACAGGCAACGTGTTAAAGCAGGGGAAAAAACCTATAAGTAAGTAACAACAGTTAAGCAACCAAAAGATATGGCCATTTATGTCGCATTTCCCCCATACATTTGGAAAGGCGTATAAAACGCATAAGGTATTATAGGTACTTCCCATTGACGTGAAATCATGATAGCATCAAGGAATATGGTGTATCTCAAGTGTAGGAAATGTTACGAAAACCGCAAATTTAAATATGCATCGTATTTTTTTTGTAGTCTGTGCCCTATCTATGTCGATGTAAGAGGAGAATGGCAATGTTAAATTGTAAATGTAAAAATGTGTTGTCTTTTAATCCGCTATCGACAGTATGTTTTTGCTTGATAACCACTGAACTTTGTACCTCACATCCGACTTACATTTTCCGCACATCAGACATGTCGTAGCCACATGTCAAAAAGATAGTTTACGTTACCAAAGCTATAAATAAAATTATTCAAAGTTTTGTCCGTGCCCCTATCTTTCGTGTGTTCTAGCTACCCCTTTTTCCTAAAAGGGGTACAAACTGCTCCTGTATTTCTTTACAGGAGCAGTTTGTAGCAAAAAATACTTACCTTGAATATATAATTCTTCCGATAAGTCTCACAATTTTTCTCCTACGTACACACAATCACGCCTGTGTTCCGAAATAGGGTAGGCAGAGCACATGAGACGTGACACAGACAAAAACGTGAGACTATTTTATACTTCGCAGCCACTTCTAGCCTGATTATAGGTTTAAAACCAGATTGAAGACGTATAACAATGACAGGTAGCTAGCCTGTCGCATATAGCATACCTAAACCCATTCCCTATGTCACCTCTTACAACATCCACGGAAGAAATTGAGAGGTGTTATTCCAAAACCACGTGGCAAACATTCTTACTTATTAAACTAAGAATACCAATGAAAAAAGGTTAAGTCGTGCCTGGTCCATGACGCTTAGAGCCAGCCACATCCGCCAACAAATCGTAAGACCATAAAAAATAGAAAATACCAATTCCGAATAGAGAAAATTATAAACTTTCGCGGGGTTCAACGCTCTCGCATTCCGGCAAAAACCCTTCAAACACCTTCATTGCCCTAACACTTTCTATTTTTTAGACGAATTGAGAGTGAAATGAACCTCCCCGAAGGTAGGAACGACCTAACACAACAAATGTGAACATTTAGGTCGGTGAAAGCAGGGAAAGTAACTTTTGACCATGATCTACTGCGGATAGACGCTCTCCCTAATATTTTAATAGTGTTCATTACCAGTTACTTTTGGACAACAAGAGAGAAACGACCTTAAGGTAACTCAACAAGTTCTATGTTCCCCTGCACTCCGGTCGGTGAATCTAGGCCAAAAGACAGTACTGTTCCAATTTTTCTTACGATTCGCTGCATTGATGATGATTTCTTTTTAATTCAACTCTCGCTTTCTAAGGAAAAGTAACGATTGTTTGAAACGTCAATGTACTTGTTGCAGTTTTCTTTTGTCTTGACTGTCGTTTTCAACTAATGTAGATGCCATTTATTAGTGCAAAGAAGCTAGCAAAGGTTAACACTAAACAGCGCACAAAAACGCTGCTACATGGACAAAACCATGATTATTTCACGTTTAGCAGCCACTTCTAACATTATTCTAGATTTTAAGTCAAGAGGTAAAATAGTGACAGGTTACTACCCTGTAGCCTAAAATACCTATACATAGGTACAATCACACCTGTATTCCCAAATAGGGTGGCACATAAAACGTTATATAGGCAAACCATGACTATTTCACATTCCGTGGCCACTTTCAGCATAGTTTTAGGTTTGATAAACAGATGACAGAAGCATAATAGTCATAATAGGAATAGGTTGCTAGTCTGTCGCCTAAATTACACATCCACGGAAGAAATGTAGAAGTGTTATTCTAGACCCGAAACCACACAGATAACAACAATGCCAAACAATATAATATTTTAAACTCTCGCGCTTTGTACACATTTTAAACTGATATGAAACACGGGTCTCAACGCGATATGATTATTTACCTTTATTAGGTACTCCGACGTTTCGACACGGGTTGCACCGGCCGTGGTCTCGGAGAACTGTCCGTTGCAGCGAAATGTTAAAACGGAGCCACGGGTAAACAAACATTGAAAGTACCCGAAAAAAGTCAATAAAAATGTTGGGGGTATGCCGATGAAACGTCCACTACCCGAAACATCATTATGTTAATTGTCAACAGCACGGCACACAACACTCACAATATCCCCGCACTGATCCGATGATATATCCCGTGGTATCAACTTCTGAATCACCGGACCCCAAGTTGACGATAAATTGAAACCGTCTTCTCTATTAAAATTCTTAGGATGTTTTTGAATTTCGATCGCCTCCCGTATAACACGTGGATAATAGTGCCGTTCGGTCGAGAGTAATTTGGGTTTGTGTAATTTTATCCAGTGATTTGGTCTAGTCGTGAGTAAATGTTCAGCTATTGCGGATTTGTGTATTTGGCGATTTTTGACTGCCGCTATATGTTCTTTCACCCGCTCCTGAACGCTTCGCTTAGTCTGGCCAATATACACCTTCCCACAACTGCACTCTATCATATACACACCGGGATTCTGGAAAGGAATAACATCCTTCGGGCTGCGCAAGTGATTAGCTACTTTGGATAACGGAGTGTATACAGTCTTAATGGAGATTTTCTTAAGTACTGCTCCAACTTTGTCCGTTATCCCTTTGACATACGGCATAAATGCTGGCTGCCTACTGACCCCTGGATGTCTTTCCCTCTTCTTGACTGTGCGCTGGATTCTCCCAACATATCCATTCTTCTTTAGTACCTCCTGAACATGGGCCAACTCCTCGTCTATGTGTTCAGGGTCACATAAGTCACGAGCCCTGTTTACCAAGGACGTGACCACGGATTGCAGATGCCTCGGATGATGATGGGAAGAAGCTTGCAAGTACCTGTCAGTGTGCGTGGGTTTTCTGTATACGGAATGGGCCAAAGTACCATCCGATCTGGCCGTCAGTTTGACATCGAGAAAAGGCAGCGATCTTTCGCACTCCATCTCACACGTAAACCTTACCTTGGGGTGGATGGAGTTTAGATAATCAAGGTACTTTTTCACTGTGTCGTACTTTTACACTGAAGACATCATCGACGTATCTCTTCCATACAGTGATTATGGAAGGTCCGGACTCCAATGCCAACCTCTCAAAATGTTCCATCCATAGGTTGGCGATCACCGGGGCAACAGGACTGCCCATAGCGACTCCATCCACCTGAAGGAAAAACTGACCCTGGTAGAGGAAATAATTCCCATCCAGACAGTGCTCCAGTAAAGTCACGTACCTTTCCGATATCTCGTTCTCCTGTAGTTTCATTTTTACTACGTTCAGACACTCCTTCAGTGGAACATTGGTGAACAACGACTCTACGTCGAAACTTACCATGATCTCATCCGGTTCCAACCTTATACCCCGAACGATGTCAATGAAATGGCGCGAGTCTTTCACATAGGACGAAGTCTTCCCCACCAAAGTTTGCAGAACTCCTGCCACATGTTTTGCCAGATCATATGAAGGAGAACCAATCTGGCTAACGATCGGCCTCAAAGGTACATTGGCCTTGTGTACCTTCGGCAAACCATATAATTTTGGCGGTTGGGTTGTTTTTGGCCTGTATAGACAACTGTAGTCGTCATCCGTAAAAAGATCCTCGTGATCTTTGATCAGGTCTCTCAGACGGCGGGTGACTCTGGCAGTAGGGTTATAATTGACCGGCTTGTATATGTTTCTGTCCTCTAACAGGGATTGAATCTTGCAATCGTACGCCTCCTTATCCATAACTACAGTCGCGTTTCCCTTGTCGGCCTTCAAAACAAGCAGATCCTCGTTGTTCCGAAGGGCTTGCAACGCTTCACGTTCAACTGCAGAGATGTTGCTTGAGGGTAGTCGAACCTTACGTAATAAAACCGAGACGTCCTGGCGTACAGTTTCCGCATCATTTTTCGGTACTTTGTTTCGGATTAAGGCCTCCTCTACACCACTTATGATTTTTTCCATAAGGGACTCTTTTCGGGGTTAACGCAAAATTCATGCCCTTAGACAAAACACTTACGGTGGGTTGGTCTAGCGTTACCTTAGACAGATTAATAACCGTCCCACTCAAATCAGCCGACTGACTCGAGGTACCCTGATCTTTGTTCTGTCTTAAGATTAATCTGTCTAACTTCCGCTCCTGTGATTCAGAAGTTGATACCACGGGATATATCATCGGATCAGTGCGGGGATATTGTGAGTGTTGTGTGCCGTGCTGTTGACAATTAACATAATGATGTTTCGGGTAGTGGACGTTTCATCGGCATACCCCCAACATTTTTATTGACTTTTTTCGGGTACTTTCAATGTTTGTTTACCCGTGGCTCCGTTTTAACATTTCGCTGCAACGGACAGTTCTCCGAGACCACGGCCGGTGCAACCCGTGTCGAAACGTCGGAGTACCTAATAAAGGTAAATAATCATATCGCGTTGAGACCCGTGTTTCATATCAGTTTAAAATGCCAAACAATACATGCTGTTTTCGCTAAGTAATTAGTTTCTGTCAATTTTTTGCACTAGGGAAAGTAACCTTAATATCTCTTACAATTAGCTCTCATCGCGTACAATACTATTAGATACAGCGCATTGTTACTCTTTCCAGATAAGATCAAGATATCACAATTTTCAGCTGTTCAACAACCAATTGTTCTCTGCCCATTCATAAAACATTCAAGTATTCCAAGAATCTGATCTCTCATCACCTTTCTAAACACGTCTAAGAGGAAAATCACCTGAGAACCACACGGAGGTCCACTCCTGAACATGGTTGGACGTAATATCGCTGTCTCTCTCTACCGTTACCTGCTTGCTGTGGACCTTTCGAGGGGTGTCGCCGGCTGAGCGTACTGAACTGCGGACTGGACCACCTGCTATGAGACCTCAATACAGCTGAAAACATTAGTCATACTTGATACTTGTACCACCATAGTGAAAACATTAGTCATACTTGTACGGACAGTTGCAGAGAAAAGTAAGCCCCTAGTAATGAAACATTGTATGAGCGGGGGGTTACTTTTCTCTGCAGCTGACTGTACCACCACAGCTTCTACGATTGCCAAGTTATCTGGATACATGTCGGTGGCGCTACTGTCGCAGTTTAGTACATACATACAATCACGCCTATTTTGTCAAAAAAGGGTAAGCAGAGCATACGAAATATGAGTATTTGGCGCCTCGCAGCCACTTCTAGCATAATTTTAGGTTTAAGGACGGAAGTGATATGATGATATGGAGGAGACAGTTTAGTACTTAGGAGTATATATGAGTTGCCCGCAACTCGCCTGGGTAGAGTTGTTTTATCGCAATCAAACGGGATCTATGTATATTTTCGGGATAAAATGTAGCTTTTGTGTTAATCGAGAGTATCAGCTTCCTGAAAACAGAAATTCATCAAAATTTGTCCCGGGGATTGGGCGTGAAAAGGTAACAAATATCTCACATACAAATATTAGTATGATGTGATGTGATGATTAGTTCCAATTTTTGCCGTCATCTGACAAGGTACTGCAGAGCTACTGCTTAATTGATGACATCGCCTCTCTTGCAGTTGTGTCTCATGTTTTCGTCCCAATTAAGTATGTACAGCAAATTCGGTGATGTAGAATTATCAAGTGACAACACTAAACAATTGAAGCCGTCAGTGGTACCATCGTATTCCAGTATTGACGTTGATAAAGCGCGTAGGGATATCTTAGTTCCTATTTTATCCAGCTCGAAACATCTAGACCACAGCTGATACAATTACCAAGTTAATTGGACGACTTCTGGCGTCGCTACTATCGCTTTTTTAGTGTTACCAGTTCGCAAATAATTTAGTTCCGATTTCAGCCACCGCCAGATAAGTTGGTGGAAGAATCGAGATCGTTTCTCAACTTTCTATCTTGCACTTTCACTTCTTGACAAAACGAGAACTATGTGCGAGTGAGTCAAAGTTGTTTACAAACTCGTAGTGAAACAATGTCATGTACTATGGTCGCTTTCTTTTACTAATGCGTGTCATTGAACTTCGTCTGAGATTCGGTAATTAAGGTGTGAAGCGACAGGTTTTTTTTTAATTTCAGCGGAAAGTTTAAGGTTATGTTGGCACTATGCTATCTCTTTCGGGCATGCAGGCAAGGTAGACATCATTGGCAATTCGTGAAGTAGATGACTTATTAAGGTATTTGGTTCCAGGCCACTACAAATTCTGGTCAGTCTGCAGTGACTTTTTTTCATCGCTTCTAGGCACACACACATACACACACATCTGTCCTGTTTTCCCAAACTACCTACAAGCAAAGCATATGAAACGCTACATAGACAAACCCATGACTATTTCAGCCTCTCCATTTCTTCCCTGGATGTCGTAAGAGGCGACTAAGGAAATAAGCAGGTTTAATTTAGGCGCATAGGGAATACAAGTGTGATTTATATTTGTCTAACTTTTTTAGAAGTGTAAGTTTTTATGAAAGGTAGGTTGTAGTGTAGGTTTTTATAGATTCAGCAACTCTACTTTAAATGTGACTGTCAAAAGTCATTATGTTGGAGTCTTGGTTACCATGTACAGTACAGGTAGAGTTCAATCAGTATCAATATTCCGGATCCAACGCAGAATAAGGTCACAATAAACGTAATAAAAAAAAATGTCGACCAATGCAACTGTAAATAAGTTCTATAGTGGGTCAGGAATCACTTAGTTCCGTGGTTCAAACATACAAGAAATTACAGGAAGTCCATTATTAAGAGGATAGGAGTCGCGCCACTTCTCCATACAAACGAAGTCCCCTGTTTTCTCCGTGAATAATGACATTAGAGCAAAAATTTTTTTTTCATTAAATTTGTATCTGTTGTAGCTATGTCCCTACGATTTGCTGTTATCGATTTTCTAAATTTTTTAATTTTTTTTAATTTAGAATATCGGGACTACGTTTGTATGGAGAAGTGGTGCGACTCCTATCCTCTTAAGTTATTAGCTAAGCGGTGTTACTGACGTCGTTCAAAAATTGTATTTATTTTGTAAAACTCACTGCATATACACAGTAAGGTAAAGTGCATCGGTCTGAGGTATATTTTAATTCCCAAAACACAGTGAGTCATACAAAATATAAGGATTTTCCTCAACAATATTCAGCTTTCTCTTAATTGAACTCAATACTGTGATACAGTAAATTAAAATTGATTACGGACGCGCTGGGAGCGCGGCCTCATAAATATAAAATCAAAAAGCTTTCATTATGTAAAGTTTTCGGATAATAAACAATAATTTTATTTCGTAGAACATAATTTCCCGTCCTCTGTGGTGTCAGGATAGAACAACACTTCTCCATTTCTTGGGTGGCTGTCGAAAGATGTGACTAAGGAAATAGTTTTACCTATGCTTCAAACCTCGAATTATGCTAGAAGTGGCTGCGAAGTGTGAAACAGTCATAATCATGGTTTTGTCTATGTAGCGTGTCGTGTACTCTGCCTGCTCCATTTGGGATCATAGGTCTAATTGTATGTATGTAACATATTTTCCAGTTTCTCCCATATCTTCTATAAGGGAATCCATACATACATAAATTCCTAAATGGGGTAGGCGAATCACACAAAACGCCACATAGTACAAATCAAAACCACTTTTCACGTTCATTTCACGTTTGCAGCCACTTCTAGCATTATTTTTGGTTTAAAAACAGGTGAAAAAAGGCACAATATGCCGTACCTACAGGTTGTTAGCCTGTGCCTCAAAATACTCTTTAACCTGTTTCCTAGTCGCCTCTTACGACCTATGATGACGCCTGTGCTCCCAAACGTGGAAGGCAGAGCACGCGAAATGCGACATAGACAAAACCATTATTATGACTATTTCACGCTACTCAGCCACTTCTACCATAGTCTTAGGTTCGCAACTAGATGGAAGATGTATAATAGTTATACGTTGCTAAATAGTCTGTCGCCTAAAGTACACCTATACCTTAGTCGCCTCATACGACACTGAAGAAAAAGAGAGGTGTAATCGACACCACACAGGAAAATCGCGCAAATCAGGCCTGACTTAATTGACACAATTGCCTTAAACGAGGGGCGGAGTAACGTGTGTGGCCCTCGGTAACTGCCAACATCAATCTAACCTTCACTTTTGGAAGTCGGTTAACGCCACGGGGTCATCGACCGACACCAATCTTGGACTTGGTGACTGCCAGTTATGCTAAAGTGCAGTTTTTACCTCCAACACCCGCAACGCTTGGTGTTACATGCGTTGCCGACCTGATAACAACAGACGAAATAAGGGATATGTTCGCCTTTGTACGTGTTTTGTTTTGTTCTGTTATTTTGTTATGTTTATTTTGTACAATAAGGAGTTACATCCATACATGCATACAAAATAATTAAATAACAGCTTTAGAGACGTTTTCTTGGAGGTTTGATGCTGGTATATAAATGATACTTTAAATGGACACGTCGTTAAGATTGTTTCAGCCGAAGAGAAGCGAAATGAAATGCTCCTGATACTCATTTTTACAAATTCTAAAAACATATTCGAAAAGAAAATCTCAACACAAGATCTTGGTAATGTAGCCTCGGTTGATTAGGTACAATCGAGTAATTTTAATACACGAGATTGTTCGAAGAGGCACAGGCAATAAATTAGTTTATTTTAAAGCGTGAATTTGTTAGTTCATCCAAGTTTATGGTGATTTTTCTAAAATTGAAACTGGTCAGAAAGTCAGCGCAAATTAAAAAAAAATACGTTTTTCCCCTATCTTTTTTTTAACTGGCCAGAAAGAACGCGCAAACAATTGTTGCTAAATTATTGCCCGATTCATCAGTAGCGTCAAAATGTAACCGGCCAGTTTCAAAAATCGCTTTCCAAATTCAACTGGCCACCCGTTCATGCCTAGCATAGAAAAGGCGGGCGTCCGTCGACCCCACAATGCCGATTGGCGGATTCCCATGCAATTAATACAAAGTTTAATGGCTCAGGTTTCTGCGCCCGTAAAGAGCGCAGTGTTAAATTCTGATTTATGGCATTCACTATTTCTATTGATAGAGACTTCGGCTTTTTTGTACTGGCAATATTGCTTTAGTTTTTCCGATGAATGGCTGTGTGGCTGGTTTCCTGTGCTTGGTTTTGCATAACTTTTTTATATTTTGCAACCAATTTACAGCATCTAAAGTGTCAAGATGTCTCCGGCATGTGTCAGGACATGTCTCACGTCGTCAGGACTTGAGAAATGTTGAGAGACGACAAATGGGTATATCGAAATGAGTTAAAAACAGACGAAACCGAAGAAAAACGGGTAACTAAATACATTGTTGCGCTGTTCAAGCCTTCTACTTTTGTGAATAAAGCGGAGTCCTCATTAAATATTTGAGCCTGAAGATATTTAAAATGAAATAAACCGATTACTTTTTTCGAGAATGAACAGTCGCGCGGGCAGGGCTCGTGAATAAATAGTATGTATACACGGAAATTGACCGTAAATGTGTTAACCGGTGGTCGGTTACACGCGTCTGAAAACTCTTGTAAACACAGGGCGCAATGATCTGAAAAGCGATGAAACATTTGTCTCCCACAAGGTCAATAATCAACATTTTCAGAAAAAAAATACAGGGGTTCTCTCAGACGCGTATACCCGACCACTAGTTAAAATATTTATCGTCGGTTTCCGCTCACCCTGTAAGACATTATTTCAGAAAAAAATAAAATAAAAATAAAATAATCCCGTGTGGTGCCGGGTTAGAATAGCACCTCCCCCTTTCTTCCCGTGGGTGTCGTAAGAGTCGACTCTGGGAAAGGGTTGGTGTATTGTGGGCGATGGGCTAGGAACCTGTCACCACAATATCACGTTTGACCATTTGGTTACCCTCAAGTTGCTAAACGTGGCACTGAATTTTTGAATTCATGTGCTCTGCCTACCCCTCTTGGGAATACAGGCGTGAGAATATGTATGTATGTATGTAAAATAATTATTATAATGATATCGAATCATACATACAAGTCCTTTTGTCCTATGAGCTATGCAAATTAAAATAAATAAAAAATCATTAATGAATCGAAAATGTTTATCAGCGAAACAAGGCTTTTAACTCTAAATTGACTCGTTAAAAATCCGGATGCACCCATACAAGCGTAGAAAAACTAAAATACAAACCAAGCCAAAATCAACTCTATCAAAGGACTATTACGACCTAATGCGATTTCTTTATTTGTAAATGTAGACATAACCCGTCTTTTTCGCGAACTTTTGACTAGAATTTTATGAGTCCATGCCAGTACGTTTACCTTTTGGCCGATTTGGAACTGAAATGGCGTATGTATGCTTGTTTAAGTGAGACATACGACATTTTAGTTTCAAGGGAAAACTTTGGGGGCAATAACTTCGTAGCATATGGGTGACGGTTATATAAGTGTAACAAAATATGTATGAGTAAAGCAGAAAGGGGGTTAAATTGCACATTATAAGGAGTCAATTTACAATATTTAAAAAAAGAAATAAAGCCATTAATTCCTCTTATTGAGTATGCTAAACTTTTTCAATTAAAATGTCAAAATACAAATAATGTCAAACACAAAAAAAAAATATAAAAATAAATTTAAGCCTAAACTTAAGCTAGTCGACAATGCCCCCACGAGCTGCCCCTGGCGCAAAGGTACCCATAACACTGGCCGCGTTACCTCGCTGAATGGCGATTGACAACCTTTGCACCAGGTACGAACCCGCGCGAGCATCTGATCCTCTCTCCCTTAATCTGCGCAATTAAAATTGAAAAATCTATGACAACTTTAGTTCTATTAAGTGACAGCTTACTGGGGTTTACAATATGTTTCGCTTTAATAATTTAGATTTTTTATTCGTCTTTTGGTAACACGTTGTATATGATGTTTTTTCCCCCCAAATATTTATTTAAACAGGAATATAAAAACTGCCACCCCTGGGTTCAAATATTTAGAAAAACGCATCCCCAAGGCATGGTCCCGAAGAAACTGACAGCGTTTCCTCGCTGTATCGCAATGCTGCGTTGAGCGAGGAAGCTGCCAGCTCTTCGGTCCCCAGTTGTACCCGCCAGACGCTTGTTGATCTCTTACAATGTTGAAGGCGCTGGGGCCCCACGGGCCTTAGATCTCGACTTCGAGGGTATAAAAAGACATTCAAGGCCGAGACTTCTGTATTTAGCGCTTTTTAATTTTTCGGCCGCTTCAGTAGAAGTACCGTGGAGGTGAGACGGTGCCACTGTATCGACACAGGTCGCATCCTACACCAGCACTCGTCCCTTTTTTGCTTCCACGAAGTTAGAGCCCTTCCAATCGATTTCTTGCTATCATAAAACATACATAAAATCACGCCTATGTTCCCAAATGGGGTAGGCAGAGCACACGAAACGTGAAATAGACATATCGATGATTATGACTACTTATTTCACGCTTCGCAGCCACTTCTAGCATCACTTTGCTTTGGGTTTAAAAACAGATGTAAGAGGTAATATAATAGTGACAGGTTGCTAGCCTGTCGCCTAAAGAATACCTAAACCAATTTCCTTAGTCGCCTTTTACGACATCAACGGAAGAAATGGAGAGGTGCTATTCTAGACCCGACACCACACGGGTTCTTGCTATCAATCCGAATAATTTCTTGACATAATAATACCAAACTAATGTCTAATTACTTAACTCGGATTTAAAAATATCATTACCTGTGTTGCCTATTTTGTGTAACTCAAAAATAGTGATGTGCCACGTGCCACTTAATATCGACGTTTAACGACTAATTAATACTGATTTTTGTAAGTTACCTTCTACACTTACCTAAGAAACCTATGGTTAATTGCATCAGTCGTCTTTTTTGACGTAACATTCCCCAACTACAGCCAACTATTTGTATCCAGGATGCAGCTAAACAATAAACTGTGGCATCGTTCTTTGATAATTTTATATTTTTGTACTTGCTAATTTTCTATCAAAGCTAAAAAATACTTTTAAAGGGAGATTAGAGCCGGCACGTGTGTTGCAATTTCAAAAATAGAACCGCAATTGCCCTTAGCCTAGCGTCCTATTTTTAAAAGTGTTCGAAGTATGTAGTATATTTTACAGTCAAATCAATGTTGGGTACAATTACATTAACCCTACTAAGAATTTTCACGCCAATTTCTAAAGAAAAAACTTCTCACAAACCATTAATTAAGCTACGGCTACAAATCAACCCGTGAACAAGCCTATATATCTTACATAATTTGAGTCGCAGCTATACATTATATCAACAAGCAGTGTATATATACCTACATTCCGCGCATAGATATAAATAAATGAACCTAAGACAGGTGGTTCTGGTCGTATGAACTCACTGCCTCAGTGTGACCGCGAAATTATTTTCAAGACTACCAACCTCACACACACACCCTTAACCCCTGTACGCACGCGCCGCACAACCAAACTGCGCCTGTAGTGGTACTCGTGAGAAACTCGCTTGATAATTTAAAAATAGCGTACGGCCGACGGAAAAACAGACGAATCTCAACTCTAATAACTGCACGGCGATATTAAATAAAGTATTTTCGTAAAGGTGTTTAAGTCGTTACGGTTGTGGGTGGCGAGTAAAGTTGCTATCTTGTTCGTAATGTCCGCGAACAGAGGTACATTCAACTTTTAGCCTAGTAAACTCTCAGAGTTCGTTCACCCACTACTTATTGTCAACTGACGTATAGGGAAAGAGAGGCGCGATGTTGTGGATAGCGGTGTCCCTCTCTTTAGTTTTAGCCTATTCGGCGGCCGAAATAGTTGACTTTTGTTGGCTATGTTGTCCTGGTAGTTTTGACGGTTTACGTTGTTTAGATCGATAGATAACGTAACTATGGTTTGGGCGCGTGACGTAGTCGATTTGTCGATAATTCACGTTGTAATGTTTTCAAGCTCAAGCAGTAAATAACTGAGTATTGTAGCGATTGTATCTTTAATTTTGGTGAACGGTTATCAATGGAGGTTACTTTGCTTGGTTTTTTTTCCGTATATTTTTATACGTGTTTTAAATGATACACAAATGTGCGTTTTTGAAAAGAAATCTGTTAGAATTTAATAATATATGTAGAGCACAGAGATAAGTGAAGTTGCAGGACAAATTATAGTATTATGCGTGGGATATTTAAATGCAATGCGAAGCCATTTAGAGGGTGTTTGTACTTGCAACAAAGTTGCCAGTCTAATGCGTTTATTTTCAACTTAGTGACTTGTTAAATAGCAGCTAGTAAAGAAAACCGTATAATGTAGATTAGAGTCTACTCTATCTACTTTATTACAAAGAGGTAACCACAATTTATTACTTTGTTTGTTTGTTTATGGTTGTATATTGAAGTAACTTCTTTACCAATATAAAAAATCACCTCTTTGTTCTTGAACAGAATAGGTAGAGCACACGAATTGTCTCATAGGCAAACCCTTAACTATAACTTTATTAATCATTTCACCGACAATATTATGAAAAATAACTGATGGTTAAATAAAGCGGATCGTTTACATCGAGATTAGCTCGCAGTGCATGTCTATCTGAAGCCGTGGCGCGTTGCTCCAGAAGATGGGTCACGAATTGCCCCGAAACATGTCGAGCTAGTCTCTAAATATTTTATTTAGAGGCCTCCGCCAACACAAAAAAAAGAATCTGAAATCTTGTTGAAACTATACAAATCGAAAAATGCAAAATATGTATTCGTAATTTTGTCAGGATAAAAAAAAAAAATAAAGTTAAAAAATTCTGCGAGACCGATGTCACCGACATAATAGCAATCTGCTGCAAAATTAGATTTCTGTGTTATATATGACTGATTATCGCAAACCTTGGCAATCTTACTTTAGATTCTAAATAAATTGCGACTGGGATGAAGATTTTATTTCAGTATCTGCGAAATATCAAAAAGACGAAGGTCATTTTGATTGGTATCTGTGTATTTGTTCCTCTCTTATAAACTATAGTGCACAGCCGCTAAGCAATATATCTGGCATCCTTTAGGGCTGTCGGTTACCTTCCTGATTATTATGTCGATAAAAATTCAGTCTAACGTAGGTCGCGTTAAATGTAGTATGAAAATGAATAATAGGTGCACATGAATGATAGTGACTGAAAAAACTCTCGAAATAATTATTTATCTTCAACTATCTACTTCATTATATTGTATCACGTGATAGTGATAAACCAGGTATCTTAAAAAGGCTCTGTCCTACTTATGAAGTTAAATAAATAAATAAAATTAATCAATTTGCTACATATACGGTAGTACGATCTTAGTGTAACATTTTTCTCCTGTTGATGACACAGAGATGAGATCCGACAGAGACGTGCAATTTGTCAGGAATATTAAAAAAAAAAAACTACCATCAATGCCATTTTTCATCCTGGCCATCAATGTAAAAAAAACGAAAACAGATAAAAGATTCCATTTAAACCTTTCAATCGATCACATCGTTCGAAATTCGAACGCACGGAGATTTACGTAATGTTTATGCACCATGCGTACGAAGTCAAGGGTACGGAGGTCAACGCAGCTAACCAACAATTATTTTAAAATGTACTGCAATTTCTTTAGGACGTTGAAGGTTGTTTTACTATTGGGTGTAGGTACTGTACTAAGTTGTGGTTTGTTTAGTAAATATCTTACGTGATCTAGATTTTTCAGTGTTTTTGGCGACAGGCTAGCAACCTATCACTATTATACCTCTTTTATCTAACAAAAATCTTTAAAATGTGCTAATATGTAGTGGTTGCGAAGCGTGGAATTGTGGTTTTTGATTGTGCAGCGTTTCATGTCCTCTGCATGAAAAAAAATCTTATCTTTACTTTTTAATTTATCTTTATTTTTCAAACATCCTCACAAAAATTGTGAACATCCTTCGCTTTGCAACCCTACATATTCTTGATGAAAATGTGGCATTTTTATTTACTACATTTCCTGACAAAAATATAAAAATGTCAGAGCTGCGAACCTACGGTGGGCAAGCCGAGCGAGTGAAGCGAGCGTGCCGCGACAGCAAAGCGTCAGAAATTAACTGCTCGGAGTGTTAGTGTAATGAAAACGATCATGAATCGATAACGATTTCGAATTAACGTGAAATTGTATGGAAACTGAGACAGCGCCTCCTAGCGGCACGTTTGGACAACTGCCGCGGACCGTACGACACGTCTCCATACATTCTTCGCGTTAATTCGCAAACGAAATCGTTACCGTTTCATGACCATTTTGTTAAATTAGACTCTCTGAATAATGGAATGATTTGCCAAAAAAAGTGCGGTGATGAAACATGATCAAGAGATTATTTGCGTTGTTACTAACACGGTCTACACCGCGTACAGAGCCCGGCATCTATATTGGCAAAGTTCTAAGTAATGGGGTTAAAGTTCGCGCACCGCTTCACCATGGAAAATGCAGTGCATGGGTTTACCCCCAAAATAAAACCTTGTAAAACCTTGAAAATTGCCGGCGACCCCTAATCAAAACCTGTGCTAAAAACATCGGAACCAAACTCTCAGTCGGAGATGGTAATCGGCAATGCCTACGTATCGAAACCGGAATTGAAAATCCCTTTTAACCTCTCTAATTTTAACAACTCTTTTACATCGAAAGCATAGGGTTCCCTTCAGTGTACAACGCACCTTTTAAAAATTCCCATCACCCATAGGTGTCTGTTCAAACGCTGCGCTATGACGTGAGTGTTGCGTGTCTGTCTGGTAGTTCCGTCCTTGCTCCGTAGCTGCGACCATCCGCGGTCGTTGAACTTGTAACCCAGTGTGCGCAGACGACGCGGGGAACGTGTTTAGTCTGACCGTAGGGTTGCTAGCTACTAAACATCATTTAAATTAATGGCAATACACAACTCTTGGTTTGAACAAGAATTACAATTTAATGACCAGTGATCGGATCTAGGATGCAATTTGGGGTGAACGACCTTAAACGTTATGCTTATCGTGGATGTGCCTCGGGATTTCCCGGGATTTTGGATAGTGAGTTAAAATTTTAAAAAGCGTCATTTATTACTTGCACACTTAAAGAACACTAGAATTGTCTAAATAATGGATATTTGTAATGAAATTATTATTATTTGTCGATATTGTCAAGAATTTGATATGCAGGGTTCAATTTGAATGACAATATCAGTCAAGACATTATCTACTGCTTATTTCAAGTGGTCATTTCATTTAATAAAAGAGGTTGATCATGGGTAATGTTTTATTTTTTGTTATGATAATAAATTATCAAAAAAGTCGCGGGGTTGTAAGTCATATCCATCTTAATATTATGGACCTAAACCCCGGGAAATCGCATCCTAGATCCGATCACTGTTAATGACAGTCCTCAGTAACTTCTCGTGTGGTGTCGGGTTAGAATAGCACTTCCCCCTTCCTTCCCGTGGGTGTCGTAAGAGTCGACTCCGGGAAAGGGTTAGTGTATTGTAGGCGATGGGCTAGCAACCTGTCACTCCAATATCACGTTTAACCATCTGGTTACCCTGAAATTGCTAGACGTGGCTCGATTTTTGAATTCATGTGCTCTGCCTACCCCTCTTGGGAATACAGGCGTGAGAATATGTATGTAGTTACAAACTAGGGGGGCGTGACTCCCCAGTGGGAGGTGGTGGTTAAACAACATATTTACGGTGTTTTTCCTTGCAAAAATCAAGACACTTCCTATATCGCACAATGCATTGTGGAATAAATTTCCTACTGATCCTTTCTTTTCAGGAACATACATACATACATACATATTCTCACGCCTTTATTCCCATAAGGGGTAGGCAGAGCACTGTTATTCAAAAATCCAGTGCCACGTTTCAGGAACGGGTGAAGCTAATACCAAAAGTCTCATCATCATCAGCTTATGCACGTCCACTGCTGGTCCAGCAGTGCTGGACATAGAAGCCTCTCTCCATGGCACACCACGGAGCGCGATCTTCAACCACACCACACTCCAACGGGATCCAAATTTAATCGATTTGTTAATGTCCTACAAGCATGAAATTTACCATCAAGCAATGACGTATAACACAAGTAAAGAAAAAAAGAACTCTTTCGAACCGGATTTGAACCAGTGACCTATCCCTCTACAGTCCACCGCTCTACCAACTGAGCTATCGAAGGTTGAGAATCGGAGTTGAAATTCTGATAAACTTTCTGCAACGTAATTGGTTTAATGGGACGCCTCAGATCGAGGTAACGCCGCATACGTCATGTTTTTTCGTGCGTGCAGCCGGCTCCATCGAATTATAAGACGTTGTCACGTCAAAATACGAAAAAATAACAAATAACACCAAGCTATTTTTTTATTTAATTAGTTTTTCTCCCCTGACAACCCTAAGTTTTCCCGGAGTATCGGGAGTGAGTATGGTAGAACGCGTTTATACTTGCGGCTTGTTTATAGTTTATGCTAGATCCGCGATCGACAAAGTATTCAGCTTTAGTACCATTACGATGGGTTTACAGTAACCACATGCGACGGCGTAAACTATTTGTATGGACAATTTTAGTTACAAAAGAGACCGCTAGTGGCGCTGTTATTAATTACATATTTAGTCAGTAACGATACCCATGCTTTAAAAGTGATAAAAAGTTTGCTCACGGGCAATAATAAATAATACATAGATGACACCTGTACCCCTATACAATGACACCTGTGTTCCCTGATGGGGTAGGCACTAGGCAGAGTACAGGACACGTGACATGGACAAAATCATGATACGAACTATTTCACGCTTCGCAGCCATTCCTAGCATAATTTTAGGTTTGAAGACCGATGGAAGATGTATAATAGTGACAGGGAGAAATGGAGAGATGTCATTCTATCCCGACACCACACAAGTAAATAAATATACGAGTAAATAATTAAGCCTCAATACGTTCCTCTCCTGGCACAGGTCTCTTCTTCTTACACTGAGAGGAACTATATTCCAAATAGAGAATTTCACACATAACATTAGATTACTTCGCCATGTGCAGACTTTCTTAAGATGTTTTTCATGAGATATTTTTTTAGGTAAATATCAAATTCGACATGACCTTTACCTTTTCCTTAGGTGAGTAACAACAAGTCAAATCACTATGTTGCAGTGAAAAACGTCATTAGAAAACCTGTACTCAACTGCAAAGCTATTCAACGTTGTCTAAGTTCCCAATTCCCATTACCCCTGGAACTACATAGCCCTCTCATGCCGAGAGGAGGCCTGTGCCGTGGATGACGACGATAAGTTAGCTGATATTCCACCAGGCTCATAATCTTATTTACTATGGCCTAGCATGACGCGACAAACGGCCGGCAGGCAGGCACGTAAACGAATGCGATTCCGGGATTGTTAAATCGCGGATAGGGTTGCCAGGTGAAACATTAAATACGTCTTTGGAAAAAAAAACTAGATTTTTTTTTCTTGTACTATCTAAATTGTTAAATTCATGACTATAGTGTCTAACAATAAAAGGAAATAGAATTTTTCATGAAACTTTTGGCTCTCTTTTTCTCTTTCTCTATCTATCTATGTCGGCGGCCGATCGTAGAATCCGGCAGATCACGAAATTCCTAGGCATATCATGAAACGCCGCCATTTCATGATTTGGCTGAACGACATCCGCCATATCGTTCAAAGCTCATCGTTTGACGATTTGCCTAGTGACGTTTAGGCAGATCATGAAATTTCTAGGCAAATCACGAAAAGCCGACTTTTCACGATTTGGCTAAGTAACACCCGGCAGGGACGTTTAGGTGACATCATGACATTCCTAGGCATTTTATGAAACGCCGCCATATCTACGCCGACATATACTATTGTCATGTTCTGATATAAACGTGAAATTTACAGCCCGAATCACATTCTAAACTTATAAAAGAATTTTATTGTCTAATCTAAAAACCAGCTTATATGTTTCAAATTCGACAGATTTCATTGTCAAATAATGTCTACGAATATGATGGTACAAACTTAAAGAATTAGATTGGTCTTTAAATACAAGCTGCATTTTGCAGACATTTCGAGTGTCAGGACATTTTCTTGTGTCCTCGACTATAATGGAACTAGGTATACGTACCGACCTCCGGATCTTTGCCGATGTGGTAACACTAGTTATGTGATTTCAAACTTGGAAAAAATGTTGCAGCAGGAGAACCACCGGAGCTTGTAACACTATAAAAGGGATAAGTAAGAGAAAATAATGTTTATCCCTATGAAAAAAAAAACATTTTGCTATAAAGCGAGTAGGAACCCTGAAAATAAGTATGACAACCCTAATCGCAACATAGTTACTAGCTGGCTCTCATAATCTCCTGGTGTTGTCGCGTCTGGCTTACAGTTAAATCGGACGGTTGGCGGTGTTTTAACTGCGTCAACTGGTTACCTTTTACTGTGATATTTTGACACATATGGGTGTCAGTTATCAAATCATCATCTGTCTCCAGTTTTGGTGAAGCACACAAAATGTAACGTGATGATTTTCATGTTTCGTAGCTTATTTTAACAATTCTAGTTATAAAGTTACATGGGAAACTTTCAGAAATGGGTAATTTTTTGCTTAGATAAGTGTCTCCTGTTTTTCATACAGTCTATCAGTTTCGGTGTCATCGAACATTAGGTATAAAAGTATCAAAACGGACTGATTTTATAAAATACGCATAACTCACGTTTTAAATCGAATTTAGTTCGACATCTTTCGGGCTATTCGTCGTTCAGTCGCGCAAATAGAGCGGTGGCGCGCAGTGCGCGTTTGGCTGCAGCAGCCGCCGGGGCTTCTAGATGTAGGGCTTCGAATTAGGAATTGCATGGGGATTGTCGACCGTGGCAGTTGTGCAAACGTTCCGCTGGCGGCGCTGTCTTGGTTTCCATACAATTTAGCGATAACTCGCAAACGAATTCGTTAACGACTGCACCATCGATTTGAACACACTAGACGCTCCTGTCAGTACGTTTGGAGCTTCAGTCGCTTTATATCCATCCTTGGATGAAATAGAGAAGCGTTATTTTAACCTTTTGAACGCCGAGAGCCACTAAAGTGGTCGAGTGCTGTAGTGCCCACCACGCCAACGACCACTAAAAGGGTCGGAGTGACAGTGCACTTTGATCATGAATAAAATCTATTGTAAACAGCTTTTCTTTATATCTACTGGCTTAAACGTAACATCAATTCATATTTTGTTCCTTAAAAGAATTAACGAATGCTTGGACAGCTCAAAATGTGAAAATTTCGGGATTATTCTTCGGATATAATTTGGCGCAATAATGTCAGTGTCTCATACGCCAATAGCCCCTAAAGTGGTCGCTAGAGCTGTTGCCAAATCTGTTTCATTTACATTTGACTATTAATTGTGAAAATATTGTTACGAAGTTGTCTTTTCCAATATTTGTAATCCTAGTCTATTTTATAACATTCTATCATCGTTTTTGTCGTGTAGTATCGGGATAGAATAACAACTCTCGACCGTGAATGTCGTAAGAGGCAACTACGGAAATAGATTTAGTTATGCTTTAGGCTACAGGCTAGCAACCTGTCACTATTCTACCTCTTCTATCTTTGCAAACCTTAAACTACGCTAGAAGTGGCTGCGAAGCGTGATATAGTCATAATAATGGTTTGGTCTGTGTCACGTTTCTTGTGCTCTGCCAACCCTATTCGGGAACACAGACTTGATTGTATGTATGTATGTAAATCATCGTCTTAGCATAAAAACATACTGAAACAAAATTTAAGTTTACGATTTAATTACTGACATTGATATTTCGATATAAAAAATGTATCTGTAGAGTGTAACAGTCACATCTCTATGATCGCGGGAAATCATAGTTCCTTATACGCCAACAACCACTTTAGTGGCTAGCCCATGACGTCATTGACGGTAAATACTCTGTACTAGTGATGGCGTAGGGGTGAACAAAAAGAAACAAAATTCGTAAATTGGACCTTTCCATTGAGTTTTCCTGACCGGTTTTGTTACGTATGAGATTCACGTTCACTATATTTTTTTAAAACAGTATACGAAGCTAAAAGCAAGATATACTCGTATACCGGCAAGTTATTATGAGTGAATGCCGTGAGTGGCAGTTATCTGCATCTTGTTCTTAGTTTTCGAGCTTGCGTCAATAACTTGCAGGAGTTGCAGGTATAAATTCGGCTTTACATAGAGGCGTCAAAACTTCTTACAAGAAGTACTATTGAAACCTTATCAATGCAATTGTCTATCATTCTGATTGTGAGTTATTAGGACCTTACCTATGAAATTGGCGTTTTGTACTTACTGCAGAAGAAATAATTCGTATCTTGGAAAGCGGCTACTCATTCTCGTACTACGATTACCGAAGCTAGTCTTAGAGGCTAGTAAATTTTATCGATAAATGTTTTGCACTGCACTATGAGATTCGTCATTTTTGATAACGCCACGGTTGTTGGCGTGTGAGTGATCACTTCATTCAAATATGAAAGCGTTCAAAAGGTTAAATCCGACTCCCGCGGATAGAAAGATGACGGACAATGCACGTCACTCTTCTGTCTCTAGTAGACCATCTAGAACAGGGACCAGCCTATGGCGAAATAACAAGAATCCCCATCCCATAGTGCTACGGGGTGAACGACTGCCGATGCAAATGTGTGGAACCCGTCCCGTAATTAATGCGATCGGAGGCTCCACGCGACAACCCGCCGCGCGCAGAGACGCCCATTAACTTTAATGGAGACTTTTACAGCGAAATCCATGGGTTCCTCGTGGGTGGTGGAACGGAAAGCTCGCGGTAAGAAACAAGTGCCAACGGTCGAAATTTCAGTGGCAAAGTGGGTTAGGTCACGTGTATATATATATTTTTTTAATTTCTGTATGGTGTCAGGAATAATCGGGATAGAATAACACCTCTCCTTTTCTTCCGTGGATGTTGTGAGAAGCGACTGAAGAAATTGGTTTAGATATGCTTTTTTTAATAACCCGTAAGGTAAGGTCCCTTTGCTCGGCACTGACCCAATACTTGGCACTTGCAACCTTATGTCATACTAAGACAGGTGACAGATGGGTTTCATCTACTGAGGCGTCGAGCATTGGTACTTTTACCTTAATAGGTAATACTACGTACAGAAGGTCCACTTCCAAACATGTCTAGACGTAAAAATATTGCGTCTCTTTCTACTGTTACCTGCTTGCTGTAAACTTTCCATGAGGTTTCGCCAGTGGAGCGGGTCTTAACTGCGAAGTAGACCTCCCCTGTCCTGATAAAAGATAAGGGTTGTAGGTGTGTCTGTGTATATTAACATACAAGTCTGCCATTGGAGCCTTGAACATCGATAAGATCAATTGCTGTCTTTTTCAGGGATGTTATGGAGCTCCGTAACCGTAACCGAAACTATCGGATATCCGATATAAAAGTATATCCGTAACCGTAACCGAATCCGAAATAAAAGTTTAGAATAATGTCGGATATTTGCAGAACCGATCTGTCGACACACAAGCCGCCATAAACTGTAATACATTCGCAGACTAATTGAGATTCCTGCCAAGAAACTTGTAAATAAAATCATTTTACTACCTACCTATTTGTATTTCACTTTTGGAATTCCATAAAAATGTAATATCCGTATCCGAAATTATCCGAAACTATCGGATAATCCGAAATAATTTCATATCCTTATCCGTATCCGTATCCGGTAAAATAATCATTCCTATATCCGTATCCAATCCGTATCCGAAATTTCATACCCGTATAACATCCCTGGTCTTTTTTACACGAAGACGACAAGCTTGAAGAAAATAATTATGTTATTTTCTCTAAGACTGAAACATAAATGTTGAGGGTTTTTTAACTTCTAGAACCAGGACCAGAGCGAGTTGGATTCGCGCATGAAGGGTTCCGTAATACATTAGTCGTTATCAAGCAAAATCATTCGCGTTTTATACTTCGTCATTATCTGTGTGACAAATGTTCTATTCTGTAAATATGTCTAATTTAAAATACCTTTTATTAAATAAAAACAATGTCGCCAGAATGAGAATTCTCAAGAAACTTGTAACACCTCTGAATATGAAAACTAATCCTGGCTACGATTTGCAAAATTCGTAGCGCTACGAAGCGTAGACCTTACTACGGAAAGAATTCAACAAATTATTTTATCATGCCACTTCATTCGGGTCTCACTACCACGCTAACATTCTCACACTCCATTCACGTTATTCTAACCTAACATTGACATTAAACCATGCAACGCCTCACCATAAAACCAACATCTTAATCACGTTAAACATATTCAGAATACAAATGAACCACCGAAGAAATTTAGGCGCGAACGACCTTTTTACTTTTTTTTAACGCGGAAATGCAAAGATATTTTTAAGAAATGGCCCTGTCGAGCCGGTTGTGTATTTTAAACTGTTTGTAAAAAAAACTTGTACTAAAATGTATGCGCAATCGAGATACGAAGTACCAAGGCAGCATAGCCCGATGGAGTTCGCTCGGCCAGTCATACGAGTTCCACCACTACAGTCAAGCCTCATTAACTACGTATCGCCTACGCGCCACGCACACCAACATACGTAACATTAATTACGTACCTCGTACCTGTCTCCCTCTAATGGTTCATTTAGTAGGAACTAAATAAGGATGGTAGTATTTGATAAGGCACGTTCAATTAATAGATATTAATGGCTTAAAAAATATCAATATCGATACACATGCAATGGAATACATATCGCTCGCGTTATCTTTTATTTTCCACGCACACATTGAAAGCGTCCGCCAACAAAGTATTCCGACTAAACATTTCATTTCAACTTGAAGTGATTCTAAATTCAAACTCGGAAGTGACGATAGGAGCTCACTAACGCAAGTGAGTTATCAACATTTCTCACGCTTCGTTTATGGTTGTGTGTGTGGTTGTCCATCTTTGTTTCGTTGTCAGTGTGTGCCTGTGTGGGTGCTGCGGCTGTGTGGGTGAGTTGAGAGCAAGAGGCGCAACTGCCTTGGTTCGTTCAACTTTTAGCCCAGTGAACTCTGTGGATGACTGACTATACATAGAATGTCGGCGGTAAAATTAGTAGGTAAGTCTAAGTGACGTGCAGTGCGGACTGTCACCAAGTACCAAGTGGCTTTGTTTTTGACGTTTCATGTCTCATTATAACTTCACAAACAGTGACAAGTTCCTTTGTTGTTTTCGCTGACAGACAGTGTTTTGTTTTTCATAATGCTCGGCTTAACGATTAGAGAATGTACTTGAATGATAAAATTTATGATAAAAGTGGATAGTTTAATAACACCTCTCCATATCTTCCGTGGATTTCGTAATAGGCGAGTAAAGATTACGCATGCTTTAGATAACAGGCTAGCAACCTGATACTATTATACTTCTTTCACCTGTTTTTAAACTTGAAATTATGCTGGAAGTGGTTGCAAAGCGTGGAATCGTCATGGTTTTGTCTAAGTTATGATTCGTGTGCTCTGTCTACACCATTTGGGAACATAGGCGTGGATTTTAGGATTATTCGACACTTTTTTAATTTTAATTTTTTCATTTATTTATTTAAAACCAAAACTTATTCTTTCATTACAGGTTTCAGATACGTAATGCGACATATAAGCGAGTATAGAGTACTTAAGCTATTATAGCACCTCCCCCTCTCTTCCCGTGGGTGTCGTAAGAGTCGACTCTGGGAAAGGGTTAGTGTATTGTGGGCGATGGGCTAGCAACCTGTCACTGCAATATCACGTTTAACCATCTGGTTACCCTGAAATTGCTAAACGTGGCACTGGATTTTTGAATTCAAGTGCTCTGCCTATGCCTACCCCTCTTGGGAGTACAGGAGTGAGAATATGTAGAATACCTACTTGATGTGTTTCTTTCTATTCGCGATTCTGCACAATATTCTTCACATCTGTCTTTGAAAATTACTTGGCTTTAGTGTAGGATTATCTGACACTTATGCTGTTAAATGTTTTAAACTTTCATAATCCTCACTCATATTTTCACGCCGGATTTCATCACTGTTTGATTTAATTAGCGTAAATAAAGCGTGATGATGATGAAGTCTCGTGTTTAAATAAATATGACTTACTAGCTTTTGCCAGCGGCAACGTTCGCGTTAAATTCGGGGTAACACAGAAGAGGTCTTGGTAGCCACAGACCGCATGCCAATTTATAGCTTTTTACGTTGAAAATTGCGGAATCCTACTATTTTTCCTATCGTCATATTTTGGAAAATTCTAACAAAAACTTTACTAATTGTAGCCTATGTGCTATTCTGATGTATAAACAGCTACATTACTGTAAAGTAAAAAGTTTCATTAAAATCCATTCAGTAGTTTTTGCGTTAAAGAGTAACAAACATCCAAACGTACTCACAAACTTAAGTATTTATAATATCGATGGGCCCTACGTACAAGGGCCAAAGTGTAAAATCCAAACTTTACAGGGCGAGCTGTTAAAGACAAAACTTGTTGTAACTCAGAAGTGGCAAATCCGAGACTTATGAAACTTGGCACACTTACTAATAACACTCTGCCCTTCAAACACAATGAAAAAAAAATTATAAAATAATTATATACCAAAAGTTTTTGTACATACGCCCATGTACGTGAATATTAGGCAGATAAAATTTTGTAAAAAAACAGGTAAAAAGATCTATGTGTTACTTTGGCTCTTATACGCGGTATTCTTTAAAATCGTTAGTAAAAAGTATAGAGTTATAATACTCGTGTATTTAAGCTTTTTTATGTATAACTTAAGAGATGTGACTATTTTTCAAGGAAATGGAATTGTAATTCATGATTTTGTGCTAGTTTGGTCTTTATACGTTGTGAAGTTTGCTGTATCATAAGGGCTTAAGTGAACAAACAGTTCTATTTTATAGTTTTCTTTCATAAAAATCATCGTTAAAATAAATTTATTTTATGGTTAAAGTAAACAGTAGGACTACTAGAACTACTAGAAATATGTGTAGAGACTTTTACTTACCAAAACACAAATTGACTTTCGAGATCAATAGATTTTTTTTCTGATTTCAAAATCTTGAAAATTAAACTTGTAATTATAGGTGTATACAGTGTGTTACCGACGTGCGGGCATTTCTTGAAGCAGTGTTAAGAGATGCGGTTTGTTAATCTAACCATTAACTTAATTGCATTAAAAAACATAATTTCACGTTGTGTTACTTTTCTAAGAAAAGTTTAATTGCAAGCAATGTACAGTAAAGTTTCTGTCACAAAATGACAAATCTAATGTCATCTTAGTATTAACTGGAAGTAAAGTGAAGTTAAGTTACGCATACATTGAAGACTCAGAAAATGGAAGAATTGCATTTGTGGCTTTATTTGAAATAATTGTGTTATGCTAATACTTGCAAATGATTGCTAATTTGATACATTATCGTCAGTTTTTATAAATGCCCGCACGCCGGTAACACACTGTATGCTTAAAATAGAATAATCAATAAAATTTTACTAGTTCTGTTTTTATCGTTATAGTCACTTTCAGGGGCAGTAGGAATAGTATATTATATTGCAATACGCAATCTGTTCCCTTATGTTTACGTTTATCTTATTAAAATACTTAAGTTTGTTTGAATTTTCACACGGCTCACCAAAACTCTTTTCTTGCCCCTGTTTTGCACTAAGTTTTACCGGAATTTTGATCCCTTTACTTTTAGAACCTATCTATTCTTGACTGTATTGCTCGCGCAATCTCTCTTTGTTCCTTTTTTCAAATACTTTTTCTTTCTGGAATTTACCGGCGTGTAGGGTTCATCCTATGAATCTTTGCAAAGATTGAGGTAAAATTAAGATACGTAAGCCACGGAAGGTATAGCTTCTTTGCCAAAATAATACTGCCATCAGGTGAAAGAATAGGAGTATCTTTGATGTTGTTGTCAGTGTTAATAGAAATCGACACAGTAAAATTTTGACTCTATCCAACAATATCCCACTCCGTTGGCATCGGTAATAATATTAGTTACTGTATTGTTAACATTACAGACTACCATTTAAGTATTGTAAAACTTCATCAAACTCGTTCAACAATATCTAAAGTGGAAATTTCAAATGTCCACCACCGTCGATATCATACTGTCTAATTTATGAGGTTACTATAGAGATGAATATTCAGAGAGAGCGACTGACATTGTTAGTATTGTGTGTCACCCAATCGGTGACGGTTAATAATTTTAATAAAACGCGACTAGTTCGAGGTACCTACTGTTAAAAATCATGAGCGGGTAATTCGAAGAACCTGAGCTCCAAAACTAATGTGATGCCCTACTTCAGTCTACTCATGATCACGGTCGCTGCAACGCGGGCGAAATAATTAAATTAAAATTATACTCTTAGGTGCTTTAGTCCTGCATAGTAATAATTATGTGGTGACATTCTGTTTGTTTGATTAGGTTCTCTCGAGAAGAAAATTATTGTTTTCATTTTCGAGGTGTGTGAGATTTTTACATCGCTTTGGCAAGTTTTATTTTGCAAGATTTCTAAGTTTACTCAGCGTATAAATCTTCCCTGAACGACAACAAACATTTCAAAACCAATATCAGCTAAATCGGCCCAGCCGTTCTCTAGTACTAACGTGAGAGTACGAGCGAGATTGAAGAACAGGATATTTTATTTAATATGCGTAATTCGGAATTTTCTAATATTTCACTAGCCTCAAAAAGTAGCAGAGAAGCAAAAACAACATAATTTGCCCACTGAACATACTAAAAAATACCATAATATTAAAATAATAACTTCGGCCTAAGTGGTGTTTACCATAATATTACACGTATAGGGGCCTATCTACCAGATTGGCCCCTAATAGCAAACATCACAATATTTTACAGAATACATAAAAAATAGATGTTCTGACTACATTTCACTTAAAACATAGGTTTAAAATATACCAAAATGAACCGCTGGGAATTTACCGCGTAAAAGTATCAAACGTACGTTAGGCCCTTATACGTTAAAATTACGCCCAGTTAGGCCCTTATGGTACGACAAAAACTTGTAGAATAATGAAAAAAATAGGTTTTTTTAAATCCAGGATTAAACTACATACCTATATGCCTAAAATGCAAAAAAAGCAAAATTGAAAAAAATCACTTTGGCCCTTATACAAAGGGCCCATCGATATTAGTAGGATAGTAGGATGCCATTATTGATCACTTAGTTATTATAGTTTCTTCCTATTCGCGATTCTACACATTCTCTGCAGCTGTCTTTGAAAATTGTGCAGAATCGCGAATTGGAAGAAAATATGGCTTAGCTTTCACTAAATAGTCTTCGTTTTGTCTGTCGTTTTGTGTTTCTGCCTACCCCTGTGGGAATATAGGCGTGATGTATGTATGTATGTATGTATGTATGTATGTATTGTATGTATGTATGTATGTATGTATGTATGTATGTATGTATAATGGCTTGTAAGTGTCGAATAGTGTTATGCATGTAAAAAATACATCGACAATACCTACTTACCTCATTACTAGTCAAAGAGTAAGCAAAGAAGGAACACCGCGTTTGCGTCTCACCAAAATCGGTTATCCTGTCTTTTATTATCATTTAGCGAGTCAATGCCTCAGAAACAGGCACGTGACCCGATTTTTGATGCTTCGTAAATTGGTGCTAAAATAGTTCTGCGTCGTTCTGTTCCTCCGGAGAAAGAGAGACGCAAATAATTTGAAACGTTTCGTTAGCTTAAGGGACTGAATGGAATAAGGATTTACATTTTTACTAGTTCCTGCGTGTTTTGTTTTGATCTACGTACCTACTCGTATTAGCTAAACTATTTTCCAGAAAAGTTACCATCGGATTTTTCCGTTGAAGTGTTAAAAAAAGGTTTTACAAGTTTTACGAGTTTTTATCACTGGCAGGCTAAATAAAGTGATCCAAATTTGAAAAATTGGAAGGTGTTTTATAGTATTCAATTTGATTTGAGTATAAATAGGTATACTCATATTTTGAATTTGTAATTGAAAAAAAAAGGTGTTAAATTGTGTAAAATAGTTTTTCCTGACAAATTTTACACCATAGATTGACTGGCAAGGCTTATAGCTGGTAAAAGTGAATGCTTTTTGAATGAAAAGCGGCGCTAGACCTATAACTTGTTGCTATAATTTTAAATATCACTTAACAGCTAATGGTTTCCGGTGGTTCGCGCAAAGTAGACAAAATATAGCCATTAATTTGAATATCGACACTTTTTTTTCGCTTCCTTCAATTAATTAATTAAGTTTGGAGATTTATTTACATACGCCTCCGAAGAAAAATCTTGTGAGGTCTGAGACATTATTCTCATTGAGGGAACCAGACCCATCGATCGTCGATGAACAGCATCGGTCAACGTCGATCGAAATTGATCGACTGGCCTGTACGTCTAGTGTGTTCAATTCGATGGTGCAGTCGTTAACGAATTCGTTTGCGAGTTGTCGCGGAATGTATGGAGACTTGTCGATCGTGGCAGTTGTGCAAACGTTCCGCTGGCGGCGCTGTCTCGGTTTCCATACAATTTTGCGATAACTCGCAAACGAATTCGTTAACGACTGCACCAATGACATTGATCGACAGATACCGGTCGACCAACCAATCGATCGATTGCCGGTCGATAGCACCGGTCGACTCTGATTGATTAAACCCGGCTATATTCCGTTCTACTATTTCATTCTACCATCGAACCGTCTGGTAGAAACTATCGATGGACGTCGACTATTCCATTCTGCCATCGATGGACGATCGATCGATTGGTCTGGTAACACCCTAAAAAGGGAATAATGTCTAAGAACTCACAACCCCGTGTGGTGCCGGGTTAGAATAGCACCTCACCCTTTCTTCCCGTGGGTGTCGTAAGAGTCGACTCTGGGAAAGGGTTAGTGTATTGTGGGCGATGGGCTAGCAACCTGTCACTGCAATATCACGTTTAACCATCTGGTTACCCTGAAATTGCTAAACGTGGCACTGCATTTTTGAATTCATGTGCTCTGCCTACCCCTCTTGGGAATACAGGCGTGAGAATATGTATGTATGTACCTCACAAGACTTTTTTATTGATTATTTGATATTGATTAGGTACTGTACATGTTTCTGAGGTTTATCCATGAGGGCGCTGTTCTGAAATCAATGAGGTAACTCTTCTGAAGTACCTAATTAGTTCCAAGAAAATCCGTACCTCAAACTCAAAAATCCGGCATTACTTGTTGGACGGACTGTATAAGTACATATCTGGACACATGCAGAACAGTTCTTTTTTTGAATCCAGATTTTTAAAATGTCTGACGCGAGGGCGGTCACGTAAGCATTTCGGCACTTTGCTTTGGTATCCTGGCCATTTATGCCAGCCTGGTACTGGCCAGTAAGTGACATCAAAAACGTAATGATGTTTTTTTATGTCCAGAATCCATTTGTCCAACATCAAGAAACAAATTATTGTTTTAAAATGTATTTTGCGTGCGTTTACCTTAGTTGCAGTGTGAATGTTTTGACATGTGTTTTATACATGTACGGCTTTGGTTGTACATTTTATTTTCAACATTAACATTTAAAAGTCGGTTTTTAACCAATTTTACATAAAATTCCAAATGGGTTGGCAGAACAAACTTTACATAGTCAAAGCCATGCCAATTTCAAGATTCGCAGCCTTTTTTAACATAATTTTATGTTTAAACGTAGCTGAAAGAAGTATAAAATTGACAGGTTGCTGGTCTGTTCCCTAAAACCTGCGTTAGCCTTCTTTCCTTTTTTAAACTTTTTACTTGTGATGCTAAAAGCGTTACACAAAGAATTCCTAACCTTCAATTCATGTCAAAATTAAAAATAAACCTTAATTAAAAAAAAAACATTAAAAAAAATTGCATGTGTCAGAATACCGACATCTACCGGAGAGTAGCAAAGCTCGCGATCTTCATCATTCGTTAAACCTACAGCAATAAAGCAATTCATCTGAACAAGTTCAGAAGATAAACTCGTCAATTTTATTAGTTTAGCGGCATTCTCAAAGCTCCTTATTCATTAAAATAAACTAGACAGGATATTTAACTGACGAGAAATTAACTACTAAAATGTAATCAAACTCTTCCTCGTTTTCGTTCTTATTACTATTATTTCGTTATTATGAGTCTTTATGTCTTTACTTGGAGGATTGGTGAGCAAAGATTATCTACAAAATGAATGGTAGCTTTGATAGAATTTGTTGCTTTCTTACATACATACATACATACCTATATACATCACGCCTCTATTCTCAAACGTCACAAAATGCCACTTAGATAAAACCATGGCTGTTTCACGTTTCGCAGCCCTCTGTAGCATATTTTTTAAGTAATGTATTCGCATATAAATTTTGATAAACTTATTGGTGGGAGCCGAGACTCGAACCTGCGGCACTTTGTCTGAGATGACATTATAGGTACATATTGGTCAAATGGTCAAACCACTGAGCTACAACGGCTAACGGCTGAGTAGGTACAGACTCTTGCAACTTTTACAATGTTATTTTTTTTTCGTCTGTATGTGGCCGAAAATTTAATAACTTAGCATGAATTTCATCATTAAAATAAATAGACTATAGTCACCTGTTTAACCTTTCAAAGGAATAAAAAAAAAGTGTTGTTTTTTTTTTAAATTAAAATGAGCTTGGTCTTATCTATACCGTAACGTTTTGTATGCTTTGCCTACTTCATTTAAAAATACAATCTTGATGATGGTTACGTTTTTGTAACCTTCTAATAATAGAAAAGTTATGGATTGAGTACCTAACTATTATTATAGCGTTTATCTAGGATTTTTTGGAAATTATTCAAAATTTTCAAATTACATAATGTATATCCCAGCTTTCAAGAACAGCGTTCTTATTAATAAACCTACAATATATTGTATTGGCTCTATTCATATAAAATAGACTATTCAGCGGTTGTTAAGCGATCAAAGATTCGCAAAAGCGATTTCGCAATCGATTTCGCGACTCGGAATAGGGGTGCTGGGGTCGACGGCCGCGTTCGGCTGCCGCACGACAATGGAATCGATAATCGATACGTCTAGACGACGTGGAGACGATTCCGATTGCTTCACGATTCGATAAGTCGATTCTTCTGCTATTTTTTCAAGACGCTTAGGCTAGATTCGCAGAATATGAATACTGGCCACTATAAGAATCTTGACAGTCATTTGTTACAAAAAACTCTTTTTAAGGGATTTCAAAATTCGGAGGTTACTCGAATCGTTATGATTATGAATTTCCACTTCATCAAAAGAAAGGTTGGATGAGATTGGATTGGAATAAGTAAGATTAGATTAAAATTCAGTGTTGCTAGCCTGTCGCCTAAAATGTACCTTAACCTATTTCGTATACGACATCCACGGAAGAAATGGAGGATTCCAAATCCGAAACCACAGGGACATATTTTTCTAATATCCGAAAAAATAAAACAATTCAGTTATTTTAACTTCAACAGCCAATGTGTTGACGCGTTGATGTCATTTGTATCAAACTTTGACTGTCACAGGCAGGTCAACGACCGGGCTTATAACTATTTATAAAACTGACTTGTACAAATTATTTAGAAAGCTTGCAAATAGTGAAACTTCGGAACATGCAATCGGCAAGACAGATAAAAACTGTGTCCATCAGCTAGATAAAAAAAAAAGTACATGTATTTTTCTTTTACTTGACAAATAAAAAACAATAGGGTACAGAAGCTCCGAGATAATTGTCACTTACAAGTAGTGAAAGTAAAATTACAAGGATTTTTTTTGACCTAGGCGATTTCTGGAAATGTGATGATATATCTACCTATGTCAACATTTAATCATTTAGACGGATTGAACGCTGGGACCGTTTAAAATAAAGTTGTTTTATTGTCAAACAACTGCACAAAGTACCCAATTTTTCCAATTAGAATTTATTGTTCCTAAATATAACTAAATGTTTTTTAATAACTTCGTATAAACTGTAATCAGCTGCATTGCTTCAGTAAGTACAGGACGCGTTGTTTTTTCGTTTCGATGTGTAAATGTCACTTATTTTGGACAGAAAATATTGATATTTCTATAGTTCCGACGTATTTACATACATATATAATGCTCTATTCGCGTATCCCATGTGCATATTCCAAAAAAATATTTTTATGTTTTTTTTTCTTCATACATGTGGGCACAGAACCACAAGTGCTATTGATAAAAGAAAAATCTGTAAGAACATTTCCGTTTCGCGACTTTTCTTCATACACTTAATGACAGGGTAAGTAACTATGTAATGTAACTATTTATAGCAGGATAGTATATGTTGGACAAACATAGATCATTTTTTCCAAGTGAGACGAAAATAACCTAATTTTGAAAAAGAAAGAGTATTTAAAGAAAATTTTTAGAAACGACCACCCACGAGTAGATTATTAAGGGACATCACTTTTCAAGGGCTTTGACAGAAGTTGTCCAGAAGATTAAAATAAGGGGAAATTCTACACTTCACACAGAATTCAACGACATTAGAAAAATAAAGCCCTTTCTAATCCCCCTTTCTCGCAAGCGATGAAGAAAAACCGACGATTGCTCTTAAAAGCGCGGAAACTCCTATACAGCCTTTATCATTTCCACTAACCTTATAATTGGCGATTTTTTATTGCTAATTACCAAACATAGTGCCGGTTGGCAGGTGCAGGGGGGGG
>BHDV01029564.1:120213-133712 GCA_005406045.1 Adoxophyes honmai
GGGGGGCTAGGACGGCCGTTGACTCCGAGCTCGACTCCGAACCACTCTTCAAACAGACCTAACCACCAATGTTTCCACCACTCCAAAATAGTTTCTACAACGTGGTCTTACGCTAAAATTTCCCGCAACACCGGAAGAGGGATCATTGAGCTTTCGAGCAATTTAGCGCCATCTTACAGAACAACCTAAGTGACAGTTACGCGGTTATACAATTTTCTGTTTAATGCTTGGGTGGTAAAGTTGGGAATGGAGTGAGGGGTTGTGAGACGTGGTTACTGATCGGGGAACTTCCTGGTCTCATATCAATTATGTGTTGCTAATTTATAGGAACCAGGGCAGCTAGCGCACGCGGTAATGACTCATTGGTTATAATATGTTCTTATCTCTGTTAAAAGGAAAAGTAAGTGACGTCTGGCGTAGATCGGTAGTTCACTTTTTAAAATTGTTTGCCGACGGATAGTTAAATTTTCCTGTTTTTAACCTATGATAAGGGGATTTGCTGTGTTAATAAGTTACGTGTATCTATGTGGTACATAACTCTTAAATGGATGAAACGATTTAGATGAGGTATTTTTTAAAGGTTTTCGCGCGAAGTCAGATAACTTAGCGAAATCGATTTTTTCGCACTAACATAAACTTTCAAAAATGAGTGTACGTTCGAATTGATTCCCAAATTTAGTTAGATAAAAATAGGTAATAATAGTAATATTTATAAAAAAATATGCTAGAGGTGGCCACAGAACGTGAAATAGTCATGGTTTTGTCTATGTAGCGTTTCGTGCGCCCTGCCTATCCCATTTAGGAAAACAGGCGAGATGTATGTATGTATGTGATCCCGGTGACCTAAAACATACTATCCCTACTATACGTTCCATATCATAATTAATACTGTCGTTACGTAGGAATTAACAGCAAAGAAATGCAAATGAACCGAGAAAGCTGAATTTTTGATATGACGTAGAGAATGCCTAAAAAAGCTTAACTTGAAATTTTCGACCAAGATTTCTTATGTGGCTTTTCCGCCATCTTGAAAAAAATGTTAAGATTGGTTTTTTGACAATAACTCGGTTATCCGACGAGATACGATGATTCTGTCAAAAAGTTTTTTTTTTGGCTCTTTTTATACTCTATAACTTATGCGTAAAACATTTTTGCTTTACATGCATTGTTATTGAGATATCGATCGAAAAAGACGAAAATGGTTTTTGGCTGATATCTCGATAACGATGCATGTTACGCAAAATATACTTAGGCATAAGTTATAGAGCATAAAAATTATCGTATCTTGTCGGATAGCCGAGTTAATGTCAAAAAACCAATCTTAATCTTTTTTTCAAGATGGCGGAAAATCCACATACGAAATCTTGGTCGACAATTTGAAGTTAAGCTTTTCTGGGTATCCCCCACATTATACCAAAAATTTAGCTTTCTGTGTTAATTTTTTTTCAAAATGTATAAAATTACTGCACTCCATGACGACCAATCATCAGGTCAAAGCGCTGCCACTGCGCGCCGTCAGCTTGCCGACTGGACGCGCTGGACAGAAAAATTCAAATCTCACTTCGTGGACCGCGAGAGATCGCAATTTTTGTCAAAAAATTAAATAAAAAACCAAATTGTAAGTCTGAATATGATTGAAAAGTTTTATCTTAGCAAATTTAAAGATATTTGTCACCAAAAAATAGGAAATAGCCAAAAAAACAAAGTTCATTATCCTAATATGGTTTTCGGTCGATATCTCGAAAACGATGCATGTTACGCAAAATGTATTTATGCATAAATTATAGAGCATGAAAAGAGCTACAAAAAACTCCTTGACAAAATTATCGTATCCCGTCGGATAGCCGAGTTATTGTCAAAAAACCACTCTTAACCTTTTTTTCAAGATGGTGGAAAACCCACATAGGAAATCTTGGTCGACAATTTCAAGTTAAGCTTTTTTGGGCATTCCCTGCATCATATCAAAAATTCAGCTTTCTCGGTTCATTTGCATTTCAAAATGTATTTAATTCCTGTATTAAATATCCATACTACGAGTAGATACGTTCATACGCAATGAGAAAAATGACATAAACCTGTATCATTTGGTAGCATTATAATGTGTAAACATAAAAACGATATCGATAGGTACCTTCCTCCTGAGTCCCAGTGTACTCAAGTGAGTACATAAAATACAAGTCAAATTTAACTTTCTGTTAATGACAATTAAACTTCAATTTTCAACTACACATATTTTGACGCCGGGATTCACGAGGATAATTAATTAAATTCAAATTACGAACATCTTGGAAGGCTATGTTTCAAAAATAAGAACATAAATTATTTCAAATCTAGAACACGCAGAGCTGATGCGCATTTGTTTGTGGAATTCCGTATAGGTGCAGCACAGACGACAGACTTTTACGGTTACGGTTACCCTGAAATTGCTAAACGTGGCACTGAATTTTTGAATTAATGTGCTCTGCCTACCCCTCTTGGGAATACAGGCGTGAGAATATGTATGTATGTATGTTATTCTAGCTATCTGAAAACCTAAATCGCAAACGTCCGTCATTATCTTGTTTACTAGTTACAGAGCATGCAAATACGCGGGTCAACAGACAGAAGTTTATTTAAAGGTACAGTGCTGCCTGAAAATACAGTTGTTCCTCCTATTTAAATAGATTTTCACTTAACAGTTGTCATGAATTTTAATGCTATTTGCGTCTCCCAGTTGTGCTAAGTTTTTCGGTTTTGTTGCGCTTTTTAGTGTTCAGTAGCTAAATGTGTTGTGAATTCGTCGTCGTTCGTTGTGTTTTTCTGTCCGTCCGTATGTGTCAGCTACTGTTTTCCGAAATTACAAGAACTGTTGAAACTCGGTAAGTAGGTACAATCACGAACCGGGATTGTTGAGCCACTTGCCACTGTTCGCAATTTAGACGTTTAATCAATGACCGGTGTGACCGACTAGATGTCAGCTATTGGATTAGTATTACACGGCCAAGTTACAAACATAGGTAAGTGGCTCAACAATCCCTGTTCGCGATGGTACGTCCTTTTGCACCATAAGTCGTCCCACTGTCCCTGCACAAAAGGATTTTCTGGATGCTCTATAACAGATAAAAATAAAGCTACTAAGGTAAACGTTCCTGTGCTCGACACTGACCCAATACTTGGCACTTGCAACCTTATGTCATGTGACAGGTGACAGATGGGTGTCATCTACTGGGCGTTGTGGCGTCGAGCATTGGTACTTGTACCTTAGAGCTGTATAAAGAAAGTAATAGTAACAAGCTATGGTAAATTGACCTCAGTATTTGGACGGTGAAAGCGGGTAAATAGCTGTATATTTAATAGAAGAGTGTACTCGAAGGCTAATGTGCTGAATTACATTTCAAAAAGTGTCTGTACATTTTGATAGAGCGTTTGGAGTCACGTTGCGTGGCCCGCGACGCCGGGCAGCGACCTATATTCAGGTCTGAAAACAACAAACAACTTGAAAAATATTTAAACAACACTAACTCTAGGTGCTTTTTTAACAAACGCTTTGTTTGTACGCCTAGCATCGGACATTCAGTTAATACAGTCCTCCTTTTAAACATAAATTCTGCAACTGACAATAATTACGTTGCTATGGCTAACTGTCCGCTTGAAACTGTTTACCTTCTACCATTATTCATCATCATCAACTAGTAATAACTAGTAATAATAATAACTTGTTCATTAATAAAACATACATACATACATATTCTCACGCCTGTATTCCCAAGAGGGGTAGGCAGAGCACATGAATTCAAAAATCCAGTGCCACGTGTAGCAAATTCACAGTGACAGGTTACTAGCCCAACGACCACAATACACTTACCCTTTCCCAGAGTCGACTCTTACGACACACACGGGAAGAAAGGGGGAGGTGCTATCCTAACCCGGCACCACACGGGGCATACTAAATTTGAATTGATGTAATGAAAAAATACGTTATATTCAGCACGCATTCATAGTTAATGCTCTGGAACTCGGCGTGCGTGAGTCCGACTCCCATTTGGCCTAATTTTTCCAATTTTCTTTGCAATTTTCTTCATGTTCATTAATAAAACTGACCAAATATACCCAAAAATAATCTAAAACGGGTCCCTTGGCATGGCGTCCGAAAGGCTGGCAGCGTTCCCCGTTTGAACAGCAATGCTAATTCTTCGGGAAAAGAAATTGCCAGCCCAGCAGGTCGCCAGTTGCATCACTTATTTTGATAAATAATATAGTGCGACATACCTACATTTTGTAGATCTATGTAATTTATTATAAGTTGTTGGTAAATACACGAGGACATGTTAGAAAACTTTGAAGAAATTACCAAGAATGAATGAAGAAATGGATTATTATGCGCAGTATGTATGCTAGGCGTACTAATGAAGCCTTATTCGAAAAGGGTTAAGGCATATCAAAGCGACACGTACACTTTAAATTTAAATAATTAACTGTATCGATTTTTATGACTAATAATTTTTATCTGTATGTATAGGTACTTGTTAGTGTTTTTGACAGCATTTGATTAAAACGTAGGTCAAATAAGACGACAGAAACGTGACGCCTAATATTTTCCCAAATAAGGAAGGCAGAGGACACGATATGAAGTTACATAAAAGAGGTAAACAGTAAAAAATTACACGTGTCGGAATATTAATTTTGCTGTGTTACCTACAACCTTCGCTAACTTACCAAATCGTAATAAAGATATGCGGCAATCTTGTCGAGTGAAAGTAATTTATATATCGAAACATTATGACATTGTTAATATCAACGTCTGTGGGGGAGCCTCTCATAACCCCGCGCTGTCGAGTAAAGGGTAAATATGGAGCATTTTCTACACGCAACATAGAGACGTTAACACATCACTTAGACTACGCCGAATAAGGGCCAATAGGGCCGTTGTACGCGTGTAGCGACTTATTTTAATTTTTCTCTCATTGCCCAACGCGTCTCTTACTATCCGACCTAGTTAGAAAAAGACGAGAATAATCCCTAGTAATGTATGTTCGTGCGAGATTTCACTTGTCACGTTGCACCCCACGTTAGGCGAGTCGCAAACGTTCGAAATAATACAATTGCAACGGAAAATTTCAATATTTTCATTATTTTCCATTCGATGTTTCTCGTTAGCGCTCTTTTCTTATGCATACAATGTGTTAAGGATCATTTGAATAGAGTCGGAGCATCTCTTAATGTACTATTATGTAATGTTTTTTTCGTTCGCACTTGGATTTCCATGACATTATTAATTAATTTTATTGATGGATTCAGTAAGCCTACGTGATCTAGAAGTGGTTGACACTTTGATTGGCTTCGTTTTGTATTTGTAATGGGTTTCATTCAGTAAAATCGGCTTTTAATGGGGAGGTAAGACGCTTAGAATTTATGGGAGGCTTCGATTATGCTAAAATGGTTTCGATTGGAATGCTTAATTTACGCGCGTTTGGAATGATTGCAAAAAAAGGTTTTTACGCCAAACTCTGTTCGAACATTCTGGCAGAAAAGTAATTTAGGAGCTGGCGATCTGTTTAGGGAGGTGGGGTACCAGCTGCGTGGTAAAGGCTGAACTCTCGGTCTGATTCGTAGGTACTTATCTCAACAGGGTCTCCATTGCCATTCAGTGGGGTAATGTTACTGGTATTATGAGGACCTTTGAGCTGGGTACTATGCAAAAAGGAAGGTTTTTGGTTTAGTTTTACTAACTCAATTTCGTCGCTTATTTCAGATTTGGCTGTTGTTTATCCTTATACTAATATTATAAGTCAGAAAGTGAGTTTGTTTGTTTGTTTGTTTGTTCCGCTTTCACGCCGTAACTACTGAACCGATTGCTTTAAAATTTTGCAGACGTAAAGATAAAAGTCTGGATTAAATAATAGGCTACTTTTTATCCCGGAAAAATGTATGTTCCCGAGGGAAAACAAAAATATAGTTTGTTTGATAGATCGATATCGATCGATGATAGATCGATATCGATCGATGATAGATCGATATCGATCGATGACCGATCGATAGATAATAGATCGATGGCGCTGTGTGTCGTTTGAAACGAGAAGTTTTCTTATAGTTGTGCTTTATACCGCAATATAACTGAGTTCCACGCGGGCGAAGCCGCGGGCGGAAAGCTAGTCTTTAATAAGTCTTTTGTTTTAGTATAATCATTATAAATAAACCAATCTTACATGCTATGATTTTGTTTCACCTGTCTCACAGTTTTTGTGTGCTTAACAAATCTTGTGGTAGGCTTGATTGCGTTGAATTTTTGTATGATAATAGAACGCTTCATCGGTTGATTTGAAATTTGGTGCCCATGGGTATCTAGGATGGATGACATTGAAGTAATACGGTTGGCGAAAAGCTCGTGTTTTATTCGTTATATTTCTTGTTAAATATAAATATATCACTTTGACTGTAAGGTAATAAAAACTACCAGCAAGCTGATTCCGTAGATCATTAACACATACATCACACATCCCAAATTGGATAGATAGAGAACTATTTCACTTTTGGAGGCCATTTTTAGCACAGTTTGTAGTTTAAAGTTTCATAAAAGAAGAAGAAAATTGTATAGTTGTCGGAAACAATTTCCTTAGTCGCATCTTACGACATCCACGGGCGAAATGAAGAGGTTTTAGGCGACATGCTAGTAATTTGTCACTATACTTACCTCTTCCACCTTTGCAAACCTAACACTTATGCTAGAAGTGATACAGTTATAGGTAATCATAATTATGGTTTTGTCTATGTCACGTTTCGTGTGCTCTGCCTACCCCATTTAGGAACACAGGCGTGATTGTATGTATATATGTATTATTATAAACTTAACGTCATTCTAGGTGCGAATATAATCAACATCAGGCTATACTCGTCCCGTGTGGTGCCGGGTTAGAATAGCACCTCCCCCTTTCTTCCCGTGGGTGTCGTAAGAGTCGACTCTGGGAAAGGGTTAGTGTATTGTGGGCGATGGGCTAGCAACCTGTCACTGCAATATCACGTTTGACCATCTGGTTACCCTGCTGAAATTGCTAAACGTGGCACTGGATTTTCGAATTCACGTGCTCTGCCTACCCCTCTTGGGAATACAGGCGCGAGAATATGTATGTATGTATGTAGGCTATACTCGAATTTTACGATGCATCGCACCTGTATTTACAAATGGGGTAGGCAGAGCAAACGAAACGTTCATAGACAAAACTACTACTATTTCACATTCCGTAGTCATATCTTACAAATTTTTAGGTTTTAGTACTATAATAGTGAGAGGTTATTAGCCTGTCGCCTAAAACATACCATAACATATTTCCTTAGTCACCATTTACGACATCCACGGAAGAGTTGGAGTGTCATTCTAAACCCGACACCACACGGGATAAACTCCTAAACTTTACGATTACAATGGACCCAAACATACTTGAACTTTTCACTTACAAAACATACTAAAAATTAAATGAAATGAAATAATAAAGGAGGTCATTACCCAAAATAACGTAAGGTAAATGTACCAATGCTCGACGCCTCAACGCCCAGTAGATGACACCCATCTGTCACCTGTCTTACTATGACATGAGGTTCCAAGTGCCATGCATTGGGTCAGTGTCGAGCACAGGGACGTTTACCTTACCTATTTTTCCCGTTTACTTCATGTGTGCTCACGCTTGACGCTTCCTTGCGGTACCTTTAAATGTGGTTTTGTCAATGTAAAGTTTCGTGTGCTCTGCCTACCCTTTTGGAAACATTGTATAATGTTTTCCCTTCGACCTAGACTAAGTTAGTAGTTGCATTTGGAAAGACTAGGTGGCGCTGGGTACTAACAATGTATTTGCAACATCCACACACTAGTTTTTGAGACATTATTTTGTAGACCCTAAGGCTCAATTCACACCAGAAGAGCAGCGCAGCGCGGCGTAGCGCAGCGACCCCCTCCGTGGAGAATGCGCGAGGATTCCTGCGACTGCTCGAGAAGCCGCTGGAATGCGTAGGAAGTCGCTGGAATTTGCATAATTATTGACATATTGACATATGTATTGACAGTAGTGTCCGACCGAAGCTTCGGCTTCGGCTTCGGCTTCGGCCACCTTCGGCCAAAAAAACCACCTTCGGCCAAACCTTCGGCTTCGGCCAAAATTTGGCCGAAGCTTTGGCCGAAGCCGAAGGTTTGCAAATTGTGATTTGAAATTGAACGAACGATGCCAGAGCGAGACGGTTAGTGCGCAGCGCTCAGCAGGGCAACGTTTCGCCGGCCCGATTGCATTACTTGCAGTTAATTATATAAATTACTGACAATACATAACATAACAACATAGTCACACTTGATTTAGAAACGAAAACTGCGCATAATTTACTGCCGTTTTTTTACTATTAGCAAATTCCCCTATTTCTTAGGGTCAACATGAGGTCAACACACCTTCGGCTTCGGCTTCGGCTTCGGCCGAAGGTTTTGATGAAAGCCGATTAATCGGCTTCGGCTTCGGCTTCGGCCAAAATTGTACCTTCGGTCGGACACTAATTGACAGCGGCCGTCGCGACTACTCGAGCATCCTCGGGCATTCCCGCGACAGCTCGCGCAGTCGCACGGCTTTGTTTATGGAATGCGCTGGAATTCCCGCGGATCCGCGGGCATCCGCGCGCATCGTTAGAGTTTCTCATGCGATAATAAGTCTTATTGTAATGAAAATAAAGTTGGAATTCTCATGACACTGAAACTGCGCTCCGCTACGGTGCGCTGCGCTGCTCTTCTGGTGTGAATTGAGCCTAATTATTCAATTTAATATGTTTTGTGAAAATACAAAATGACTTGAGATGTACAGTTATGTACTGTATATAGCTGTGTTAGCTGAATAAATATACACAGAATGAATTGAGAATCTCCTTTACGGAGTCTTAAAAACAAACAACACATCAACCGCCGAATATAGCCTTCCAGCAAGCACCTAGTAAAAATAAATTAAAGGTACTCACAATCCGCCATGTTGCGGGAAAACTCGGAACTAATTTCCCTCTATACGGTTTTTCACAAGGCGCGACAGTGGCGCCACTTGAGCTGTCAAATGCATGTGCATACGTAATGCGCAGAGGTGTTCGAACGCGAGGTTTGACGTAGAGAATATTTTGCAGGATATTGACTGGTTTATATTTTATTTACAAGCTCTGTTCTTGATAAGTGAATTGATTTGCGGCTAGAGTGTGTTTTGGAATATTTGAATGTGTTTTGTTTAGCGGTCCGGATTGGTAGAGGTATCAAGATGATTTTTCATGAGTGCGTTACTTTGAGTACATTAAGGTAACGGCACCAGTTATGGACGGTTTAAGTTGACAAGCACCAGTGATGGACACTTCATTCATAATTTAAAGATCATAGAGTTGTGAATTGATTGTTGTAAAACAAATGACTTTTCCTTAGTGGGTAGTAAATAAGAGTCATTGTCCATTACTAGTTCTTTGTCCATTACCGGTGACTTTACCTTACTAATTTGGACATTACGACTGTAGTCCTAAATGGGTAGGCAGAGCACACGAAACGTTATGTAGTTAGAACCATGGCAGTTTCAAGTTTCGTAGTTTAAGCGTGATGTTTAAGTATGTATGCATTAGTTTGTGTATACTGTGTACCTATTTGCCGATTTTATTTATTCTACGGAATCCAAATACTATTAGTTAAAAAATTATAAAAGTTAGTTATTCACGTAATTAATAGATCATCAAATAATATACATACTTACGTTAAATAATTTGTCTAAGGGTCAACTCAACTGGAAACGAGAATGTAATTTAGTTTTGAATTAAAACTCTTTTACCCACTTTTTACACATGATACAATTATTCACTTGCAAATTAAGTGTGAGTTATTCCAAGAAAAATTTTATTTTCTTACATACAAACATATTCTCACACCTGTATTACCAAGAGGGGTAGTCTGCCTACCTACTACATGAATTCAAAAATCCAGTGTCACGTTTAGCAATTTTAGGGTAACCAGATGGTTAAACGTGATATTGCAGTGACAGGTTGCTAGCCCATCGCCCACAATACATCAACCCTTTCCCAGACGCGACTCTTACGAAACACACGGGAAGAAAGACGGAGGTGCTATTCTAACCCGGCACCACACGGGTTTTATTTTCTTCATTAAGTAGAATCAATCATAAGCAAATAACATCTACTTTTATATCGAACTAGCTTTTCGCCCGCGGCTCCGCCCGCGTGGAACTCTGTTATATTGCGCTATAAAGCACAACTATAAGAAAACTTCTCGTTTCAAACGACACACGGCGCCATCGATCTATCATCTATCGATCGGTTATCGATTGATATCGATCTATCGTCGATCGATATCGATCTATCAAGCAAACTATATTTTTGTTTTCCCTCGGGAACATCAATTTTTCCGGGATAAAAAGTAGCCTATGTCACTCTCCGTGCCCTAAACTATCTCTACCTAAAAAATCACGTCAATCCATCGCTCCGTTTAGCCGTGAGAGACGGACAAACAAACAAACAAACAAACAAACAAACACACTTTCACATTTATATATTGGTACGGATGTGTCTTCAGTGGTCATCAGTGGTGACTGTTATAAATTCCTCCTCCTTCAGTTATAAATAGTTTTAAAAATAATAGCTGTCTAAAAGTTCTAAAACAGCTCTTTTCTACAGTGAAATGTAATCCACTGCCGATTGCACACCACTTCCCATTCAGTTGCTAAGAAGACTACTAAACCAAATAAATGACTGCTAAACCAAACAATCGACTACGAAACACATTAAACGCACATAAGTTTTTTTCAGCGCTTGTGAATGACTTTCTCATAAAAAAGACACCTAATTTATTCTTGAATGTTCATATGACTATTTATGTCACAAAAACTTTCGATTATCCTTTCGATTAGTCAAACCCGAAGACGTTTTGTTTTAATTTCAATAAAATAACTTTCTTTTGAATTTCGACAATGAAATGAACCAGTCACGTGTAGTTCGACGATGGAAGCATTAGAAGAACGTGCGTGCAAATCCAGAAAATTTGAGTTTGGCTCCAGAAAACTGAGTTTTGTCTCAAATGGAATAAGAGTCTGATTGTAATGTCCAGGGTTTTACAAAGCTGATAAAATTATGGAAATGGGCGTATATCACGTGTATTGAGACGTATGGGAAGGTTGGGTTCTAAAAATAAACAGATGAGATTAATGTTTGTATGACGATTGTTTGGTGTTGATGCCGTCTTTACTAAAGGTCAATCAAATGTGTCTAATTAAGTATGGTGTATTAATTTATTATTTCACACTTTTCAGGAAAGTTCACCGACCTGGTGCTAACCCGTTAGGAAATACTGGCGCAAAAGTCGTAGTTTTGCCCATATACATACCTACCTACTTACAAAACATCTGTACTTCATGGGGTAATCAGAACCCACGAAACGTCACATAGCCCAAAACGTGACGTTTTATAGCCATCTTAATGATAATTTTAGGTTTACATAATATTTTAGATGAAAGACGCGCCATTGGATCTGGAGTTACAAGATTTTACTTGAATATCTCGACTGCAAATTTTGTACACAATGTTTACTATTTGGTTTGTAGGTATCTAAATCTAACTTTGAAAAAAAAACTTGTATTATGAAAAAAAAACATTCTGCCAAGTTTTTTGCGGCGCAATTCTTATTGGGAATGATGGTTTTTCCGTAATGCTGGTAGACTGGAAAAAGACGTGTAAAAGGCCTCTCAGAAGCCTATTTGCAATGAATATTTACTATTTGAATTTTGCACTATAAATAATTAAAAAAAAGGTTAAAGTACCAATGCTCGACGCCTCAACGCCCTGTAGATGACACCCATCTGTCACCTGTCTTACTATGACATAAGGTTGCAAGTGCCAAGTATTGGGTCAGTGTCGAGCACAGGGACGTTTACTTTACATTGTTTAATAGCAATTTAACACAGTAACAAAAATGCAATACGTGGATGGTCTCAGAGTTTCCGACCTACTGTAGATACCAGAATTTTATCAAAAAATATTTTTATTTTTCTACAGTCTCCTTGTGACTCTCACACTTCTCCCAGTCTCCTTAGCACGGTAGGGCGCGAGATAGACTATACCTGTCACTGTCTAACTAGAGACGTCACAAAGTGACTGGTACACTATACCGCGCGCGACCCGACTAGAACGTATTGCCGTGCTAAGCCTACAGGGACGCTCACGTGTCTTTAACCCGTCCAAATAGCACTCGGCGATCTTCTCTGCAAAATAATTGTTTACAAAAGTGATTACCTCCTTGTTGGACAAAAATCTTTGTCCTCCGAGCGCAGTTTTTAGTTTCATACATACATACATACAATCACGCCTGCATTCCCAATTGGGGTAAGCAAGCACACAAAACGCTACATAGACAAAACGATGACTATTTCACGCTTCGTGGCCACTTCTAGTATAATGTTTTTGGTCTTAAGGTGGCAAGTAGGTTGCTAGCTTGTCGCCTAAAATATACCTTTAACCGATTTCCATAGTCGCCACTTACAATATCTACGGAGGAAGTGGAGAGGTGATATTCTAAAACCGCACGAATAAAAAAAAGAATAAAAAACTGAAAATAGTCTCATGTAAAGGCAATCTCATGCCAAGGTGCTTTGCAACGCGCAATAGAAACTCTACTTACGATTCGACTCGTAGAAAAGGGTCACATAAATAAATATTTATTATTTAAATAAAAAAATGAGAATGATGAAATGATCCTTCGGCGTGTTGGATTCACAGACTTATATCGAAATAGATGACTCAAGTTTATGTACTTCGCGTGCCAAAAGGGAGCAAAAAGGGAGAGCAATGCTCTTCCTTTTGACCCGATTTCATTTAGTTTTGTTTTAGATTAGGTTTAACTGCCTAGAGACAGGACAACTTGAATAAGACGGCGTCGCCTTTGAATCGGTTTCACCCGGACTGCCAATTCCCATCACTAAAGCGTTCATGTGACGTTACAGTAGTTAGAGAAAAAGTGGCACGCTTGGTTTTCATACAAATGCAGGAACTCGCGGTATCTATTTCGATATAAGTCTGTGATTGGACACAGGTTGCCGGGGAAGACCAACGAACCCAAGTAATGAGGTCAAGTGATCGCTGTGTTTTCATGAAGTTTTACATATTGTTGTACTCTATACTGTTGGGAACAAGATAGGCAGATGTTAGATGGTTGATGAAACATTTTAGACCACGCATGGTAAATTACGTTAAAAGTGGCAGCCGAACGTGAAATAGTCGTGGTTTTGTCTATGTCACGTTTCGTGTGCTTTGCCTCCCCTATTTGGGCCATTTTAACCGACTTCAAAAAAAGGAGGAGGTTCTCTTCAACCTAATTTTTTTTTGTGTATGTTACTCGATATCTCGGAGACCCGTGGACCGATTTTCAAATTATTATTTAGGGTATAACTTGAAATTGGTCCCATTGGCACGAAACCAGGATCTGATGATGGAATCTTGGAGAAATCGAGGGAACTCTACAAATTTTA